>SZWC01004861.1:98859-134780 GCA_023375785.1 Penium margaritaceum | reverse complement strand
TCATCCTGCACCGAGGCTGGCATGCAAGTGCAAGGCTTACAAGGGTCTTGGGAGGAACTCAAGCAACATCTTGGTTGAAGGTTCTCAAGTGCTAAGGCATGGAGACTTGCACATGGTCTGGAAACAAGCCTAATAGGGCTTTAAGCAAAGTTAATGGTATCTGAGATGATAGTGGCGATGTTCGGACACTAGGAAGTTGGAAGACCTTCTTCTTTTTTACTTTATGTCTCAGCAAGTTGACCACTTGAACGACAAGCTTCCTTCGAGTTGATGAGGCTTGTTGCCACCTTTACCTTACTATAGAGAAGCTTACCTCTTATGGAAGCTTCCTTGAGTTGGTGTTCTTGCTGACACATGTGCAATTCCAAGGGGAAACTTCCTACTTGAGAAAGCTTCTTAGCTCTTAAGGTAAAACTTCACCTGAAGGTTGATTGTTCATCAAGCCTTCCCATGATGAATACTGATCTTAACATGCCGCCACATCAAGCCCGTTGATTAAGATCCAACTATAGCTTGCGCCACATTGACCCATGAAGATCCAATGGCTGGGCTTCCTGCATGATTGAAGTAATGTTGTGTAGGCCTCTTGTTTAGAGTGCATGTTTTCTATCAAGCCTACAGAAGCTTCTCTTGACCCGAGTGCTTGTGTAGCATTATGCATGTCTATGTTATCAGAAGCATTCACTCTTTTCATCCACATGCTTGTGCAGAAAGCACCTCGTACACCCTTTCAAGTTGCATTCCCTAGAAAATGTGGAATTTCTTTGTCAAAATTCTCAGCTCAGCCACACCTCGTAGATTCTTGAAAAAAAACTGTAAAGCCTCACAGAGCCTTTGATTGAATTGCCATATACGCCATGCTGAAGAAGGAAATTAGCACAGTTGTCACTTACTCCAACATGTAGATATGCATCCATATACATATCTATATCTATATCTATCTTTGTATCTGTATCATTATTCATATCCATCTCTACGCACATATCTATGTGTACTGAACAGGATGTATGAGATATACGCATCTATATCTATTTGAATGCTTGTATTTTTTCTTTACCAATGTCTGAATTTATATGTTTCTATGTCTGAAATATAACTTTAGTATGTTTGTTTAGGTACAACTACATGTTTGTCTTTTAGTTTTAACTTGTTTATGTTTTTGAAACAGAAAAACATTGTTTCTTTTCTACGAATTCATTTTTTGTCTTAATGTTTTTCTATATGAACTTCTAAATGTAAATCTATGTATTTCTATCAATACCAATTTCTTATCTTTATCTCTATATCGATGTAGGTTTTTGTTTTCAAAGGGTTTTCTCTCATTTTAACCCTTTTCTTTACCTATATCCATATGAAAATTTGGTTGAAAAGCTTACTAAAAGCCTTTGATTTCATATGGTTGCTTTTTCCATGCACTCATGATATGGTGAATTCATATAAATCAATGGCACACATAGTTTCTAGCATCAGTTTATTTTTTTCATGTTTAGGAATGCAAAGTTGTAAGTTTGGAAGTGATTTTTTCTTGTTTTCTTTCTTTCATCTTTTCACATCCTTTTGCATCATTTGTTCCTTTTTTATGATCGCATTCTTTGCTTTCTTGTAATGGTTTTGTTCCACGTGTTCAATAGGAATCCAATTTATAGGAGATATGGCTCTATATGTAGGGGTCACCTCGTGTTTGAGGTGATTTGTTGCAAAGAAAGGTAGAAGTGCAAAGGATTTTACTTCTTTGCATTTGCATTTTCTTGTTTGTGAAATTGTTAAATGCTCGTCCACTGTTCTTTGGAACTGATTGAGGTCAAGAGTGCTTCTCCCAGGTTGCGTGACCGTAAAGGTGGTTTTGCACCGGTTCACACTAAATCTACCAAGTATTTGCAAGTGTCGACTTCGTCTACAACTTCCACGTGGTGGACATTGAAGTTGTTGTTATCGAGGTGCTCTCAAAACGGACGGTAGCTACACAAAGCAAGAGTCGGCAAAGCTCGGAGTTTCTGTGCATGACAATACTTAATCCTTCATTTCCTTGAGTCCGGCATGCACGAAAGTGCGTCGCACCACCTCGCTGAGTGAGCGATGACGGAAGCAGGGAGTAGCGACCTGGGAGGTGCTCGCTAGTTGCTACAGCACTGAGGCTCTAGCTACATAAATTAACTCCGGGTTGCCTTGCTAGAGCTTTGTACGCTTCTTTGCAAGTAGCGACAACTTAAGCTCGAGTTGAGCCCGTGTTGCTTGCCTGACGTGGCGTGGATAAGTTGATTTGCTACTGTGTGAGAGCACCCGAAGTGATTTCCGACCGCCTGCGGCCCTTTTTTTCACTTTGACTTGCCGCATCACTTAGTTTGCAGAATGGTTTTTGCTCATGGTTTTATCATGGGGACTGCCTATGTTAATGTCATTGAATGCGGAATGGAATGCTCCTTTGCTTGATCAACAATTGGTTAGACGGTTTTGTAGTATGTTTTGAATGAGAACGCTGCCGTGCCTTTGTCAAGCGCGAAAGCGTATGAGTGCTGTCGCAGACCTTTCACACGAAAGCGTGGGTTGTCCGTGGGCAGCAGATACGACAGCTTCACACGGGACCTGTTTGGAAGAGATCGGAGTTGCTTGATCTTCCAGTAACCTGTTGAACCGCCTACGTCCATTGCGTGATCAACGGCGGCGACGGTTATAAAAGCTGAATTCCGAGCAATTGGCGGTTGGGGAGTACATTCGGTGTGATCGCAAATCCCGTGCGATGTCAACCGTCTATCTCAACCTGACACCTGCTTTTAAGGGGAAACCTTTTGGGTAGTCTGTTGACACGTGTCGTGGCTGCCAAAAGGTGCACATATCGACAGTTTTCATACAGCCACAGGCATGAGAATCTACGGCGTTCGTTGATGGATGTTTGTGAATGTCGAAGCTGCAGGTAAAGGATATCTTCCACTCGTTATTGAACAGTTTTCGTTTTCCTTCGTTCTGTTTGCCTCTGGTCACCATAAATGACACCGGACACTTAGGACGAGATTCCTCCAATTCATTCAATTTCGAACTACGAAGGGTTTCGTCAGAGAGAGGATAGATGAGATCGCATCTCTCAATCCCCGCCTGCCACCCGCGACGTAGACCACGGCTAAGGACTTTTGCGGTGAGAATGGGACTTTCCCCAGCAACGAGTTGAATAACGCACGATTACTCGCGGATGGTTGTCGACAAACGCGGAGGTGTAAATGCGGTCAAAAGTCTAATCGCCAGACGCTTCTGAAAAGGAAGGAGAGCGGACATTGATTGGCTAGAGCGATGGGCGAGAACTTGGTATGCGGGTACCGGGTCTCCCACTTTCGCATCTCGATCTTTCTGGGAGCTGATGTCAGCAGACGTTTCAGCGATACTTGTTTCCACCCATTGACAAACCTCTACATTTCGGCTGACGCGACGACGAAGTCAGAGCAAAGACTGGACAAACCACTTGCAATATAAAGCTCTCGATAGGATCGCCGGAGGCTTCCTGTCGCCGGCTCGAGCCGTCTACAGGATCGTTGATGACCTAGGCGGTGCCTGAGATTCGATGCCTAGGCAGCGCACATCCCCGTAGCTCGGGCTCCGTTTGGATTCATCCACATTGGCCGCTCACAACACAAACATTATTGTCAGCGCAGCGATCGACTTGAGTAGCTGGTCAGTCGAACCGCGTTTCTTGACGCCAAGCTCCACAGACCGTCGATTCATACTGGGTGGACCACACAGACTTCTGGTCCCGGTGGTATGTTGGAATCCAGACGGGCCATGACAATCAAATACGGAGAGGACGTCAGCTTCGAACATCCCTCGATATCTCGATTTAAAAAGACGAAGAAACTTCATTATCCGTCAGATGAGGTTCTTTACAGGAATCGGGCCCGAGACCAACATTTCGTTCAATAATTCACAAGGCATGTCAGAGCGGCCTCACCAGAGAAGCGCCTCGAAACGTGTGGCGTAGATAGACGCTACCAAATCGTCGAGACCCAGTCACGACCTTAGGGTCGGGGATTGTTGTAGCTCTATCGGCAGCATTAGAAATCTTTGTGAACAACGACGCGAATAGAGGGATGTGCTATGCGTTTCGAAGTCCTGATGGCCATACCGTCGTGGGCATGTGGGCAGTTTAAGTGGCGAAATGGGAAAGGTCGACGCATCCGTATGAGTGATGAGCAAATGGACAGAGATTGACACAATAGTCTGGAGGGAAGACATCGTACGCTTCACAATTGGATGCGTGTTTAGCATGAATTGAGAATACGGACATTTCTGAACTCGAACAATCAACAAGACTGGCCGAGTCTGTAGCGACCCAAAAAGGTTGCCCAATAAGGCTAAAACCGAGAAATGCGACCTTGGACAAACAGGATGCTTGACATTCACTTTTCCCAATGAACTATCTGGAAAGACGAATTTCGGGGCATGGTGGCCGAACCGATGAAACGGCATTATCCAGTACGACTGAGTAACACAACGGCCTGGATTTATCACTTGGCATTTCCATTCAAATGTCAGCTCTATTTCAAAGTGCGACCAGGTAAGTCAACGGTCTCGATGTAGCGTAGGACATTCTTTTCCGGTCGTTCGGAATATCTGTCCGACATTCAACACACGCCGTGCACTAATTCAGTCGGGTCTTGGAAAAAAGGCAGGAAAGTACTGAAAACTCGCCCTGTGATCAAATGAGCTGAACGGGAATACAGGCGCCGTCGATCCTAAGCCTATTTCTGGAATCTACCGATAGGATTCATGCATTCCGTGTCAAATGTTTTTCAATGGTTCGCTTTTTGGCATCCTAATTGGGTCGCCGCCGGACGTGGCCGAAGCTCAAAGGTTTCATTGCGAACATTTTCGAGGAGGATTGAAGAAAGCTCTAGAACCATGGTAAGACGTGAGGACATGCAATCTACTACGCAATCTACATGGTGGAAAACAATTGAACAAGATTCTCGCAGAGATATCATGGTTTTGTTTGCTAGCGCCAACAACAAGCATTCACGACGCTTTCGTTCACAGACGATTGTGACATCGCCAACAAGGAAAATGCAAATCTGACAGGTTTTCGAAAAGGGCAGACGAAAATGACAGAATCCTTGCGGGAAACGACAAAATGTGAACTTTTCAGTGGGACTTGTAGAAATGTCAGCATTTCTTAGGGGCATCCAAAAGTATCAAACTGTCTGAGAAGCATGCAAAAATTTCACATTTTTGGAGGGGCACACGAAAGTGTAAAAATACAACCCTGTCACTTTCGAATAGGGCACATAGAAATGTCAAGTTCTTCGTGATTAAGCCACATCAGCATACTATCCATTGATTGATGTTTTTCTAATACTGGTCCGTTTTCATACATTTTCCCAATATAGAATTAGACATTTACAACATTTTTACACTTTAACGCAATGAATCAATGGCACCTGGCTTATGAGTTTCCAATTGAAACAGGGGCCCAAATAAAGGGTGGGTATGATTCTCACATACACTTGCGTGCGTGAAAGTCAAACCCACTTTGGATTAATTTTTTAGTTTATAAGATGGAACACGCAGAAAATCCCTCCCATTGAGCTCCCGTCCTGAAGCTGCTACATTGGTGGCTTTTTCATCCGCTCCGCATGGCTCCAATTCGACGTCGACGTGTTTGACGTCCAAGGCTCCATCCAGGATGGGTTTGCCTCAGACAAATTTAGGATTGTAGACAGCTGGAAATTTCTCATTCTGTATAAAAATTATTCATTGACAAATTTTGTATATGTGGAATGCATACAACAATGGAAATGAACATGATGAGGCATATGTTGGGCCTTGGGCACTAGACCCAAGCAACGCATGAGGCACAACGCCGTGAATAGTGATTTTGAGAAAATCAAACAAGAACTCAAGGGGTTTTGAGACTACTGAGGTGCCATTCGACAAAAGTCTAGCACTTTGGAGAAGTTAACCAAAAAGTATCAAAATAGTGAAACAAATCGTGACACTTATGTCAACCATTGTACAAAATGGTCGAATTTGTGAGAACCCTCTAAAAGTAAACATTGGAGGTTAGTGGCGGTTGCTAAAATGTTGACATGTTGTGGGCCTTGAAGTTAACAAGGAAATCAATTCATGGGGTGAAGCAACTAATGTCCGTCAAAGATGTAACGTGTCCCCCCTTGTTTAAGTGACGTCCTCACACTTTGAAAGATGTAGGCTAGTGATGCTTGAGGTAACGATCAATCAAATGCTTAACATCTTAAAGGTTTTTGTAGAACTCTCAACTATTCTGCACAACATAGATGTGCCACTTGACATCAGTGATGGTTTTTCCTCTACAACGATATTGCAGGATGTTCTTTGTCACGTTCTATGTATCCTAATCCAGGTAGAGTTATGGTGGAGTAAGGATATCTCTTACAAGCTCTTATTGGGGTCCCATCAGTGCTTTAGTTTGCTGATGTGGAAGACATGATGAATCGCCATGCTTTATAGTAAGCAAGTTCTAGGAAAGACTAGAGTCAGCATCCGCTTGATGTAAAAAGGGTCAAACCATTGAGGTTTGATCTCTGCAAAGCCTCTGCGAAGCACCTTGATTTATACCAAGATAAGAAAGATGAGAAAGCTAGTATTGCATGTGCTATTGGTGAGATTCCATGGTTTCTTGTGTTTTTACAAAGGTGTAGAATGTTCCTTTTGAGAAATTCAAGAATCACATTAAAGGATATCAATCGTGGTAATGTTACTTTGACTTTGCACTCTTCCGCCTCTTGAAGGAATGTTTTTGTAAAGCACTTCCGACAAAAAATTACCTTTTTGTGGTGGAAGTTACACAATTTACTATGAGTTCATGTGTCAGAAATTTCCCTATCAAATTAGTGTTAATGGGCTCACAACACATGCAAAAGTGTTGTTAAAACTTTTTTTGGTTCTGTTGGATTTTTTTTCGTTTGAGGATGAAGAACTTCATAAATTGTTGGATGCTGCAATTGTCATGTCTCATCAATTCATACCAAAAACAACAAGGGAACTGGTTTTCTATGTCGTTCATGATGGTATGAGGCATGCGATGTTGCTGCAACATTTCGTTAAGAAAAGTTCATGTTTTTGGCCATTCAATGTCACGGTTGACATTATCTAGGTACATTGTGGCATTGTTCACTGTACTCCACCACCAATAGGACGACATCATATTCCTCACGAGTGACTGGCAGATTTCTCATGAACTCCATGCTGATTTAAAATCATGGTTTCTATGCAACAAGGAGGGGCTCATATAGTCCTAGTGAACTCATACAAAAATGTTTTACACCCACTAGGTGTCCCACAACTTTTGGAACGCTTCCATGACGTTCAAAGTTTAGTCCCACTAGAAGTAGTTCACACACTTTTTGAGTGATTTATCCTTGCCATAATGCACACCTAAACTAGTGTCATGGCGTTACTCTAATACAATCCGTCGTAATTCTTCACTTAGGGGTATGTCAACTTGTTAGAATAAATGTTGCTAGTAGGGGTTGTCAAACCAAAAGTTCTTTCTCTTTGTACTCATTAAACTCCTCTAAACCCTACAAAACTAGCTTCACAAGGTACGGATTGCCTTCAACAAAGAATATGTTTTTCTCATTAATCAGTTCAAGTCGTTGTTGGATTCCTTTTCCTAGATAAGTGCTTGACATTGTAGTCAAAGTTGGACTCGCAAAACTCTATCCATTGAGTTTTTCAATGAATTAGGTTTTGGTAGGTCTTCAATTACTTGATTAATGTTTTAACAATTCACATGATACTGATGATCTTCCGCATTCTAGGTAACATTGCCACATCCTAAACATTTACATTACGTAATTGAGTTCTGGTTTGCATTGTTTTTGTGACATAAACGGGACAGATTACTCTCTACCATGATTTTATTGAAGGAGGATGGTTCCAATAACTCAATTCAACATGTTAATGGCCACAACATAATCCATTGTTGGATGTGCCAATTGTAGGGCTCGACCAAAGTGCAAGCATTTCTCAAAGATTTGAATACTTCTTTTTTTCTCTCCACCCAACTCTACTTCATTGTCTTACAAGTGAGATTGGAAAAAAAGGCACTCAAAACGAGACGTTTTTGTTTACGAGTCAGTGGTAGTATTTGAAGAATCCAAAAAACACCTGAATTTCCAAAACACTGGATGGATTCACGCAATTGGTGAACAATTCCACTTTCTTTGGATGCATGGTGATACGTGAACAGCAAATGTTGTCAGCTATAAATTGAACAAATGGTTACTATAGTTGCACTTAAAGAGTTTTTCTTCAATTTTCTCAGTTTGTAAAAGCTCAAGAACTTTTCTTAGATGTCCATTTTGCTTTTTTAAAGTGTGGCTATAGTTGTCACATTTTTCATAAGCAATCTCCAACAATCTTGAAAAATCTAAGGCCACACATGATGACTTGCTCGTGATTTGGTGGTTTCATAATCATGTATCTTGAACACATCTTTTTGGAGATGTCCATTTTGGGTTTCACGGTAGCCTGATATGTAAATCATCAGCACAAATTCATAACGTCACGGCTAAAATTTTGTTATGTTTATCCCTTCAACTTGTCGTAGCCTGTGTGAATGGATATGTGTACAAGTACAACCCAATCTTGAATGAGATCATGTTTAACATCATCATGGAAGGTGAGACACACCATCTCGTAGAGTTGTTTTCCACGAATGACTTTATGTTGTTTGCAAAGTTGGACTCGAGGAGATCCATCCTTTGGGTTAGCTAACATTTGCAAAGTTGTAGATCCTTTTTGGTCTTTCAGGGCTTTTTTGTTAATGTGGACAAGACCAACAAAATTTGAGTGATGATTGTTTTCTTGGATTGCAAGCATGATGCCCACCATTTTCTTCTTGAACATCACGTTGTTCGGCTCCAATCTATGTAGCTTGATGGATGTTTATACAACTGGTTTTTGTATTACCACCATCATTTTAGAGGAGATAAATGTAGATAAATCAATTAAAACCATCAGTATGTGTGATGTCATCAATTGCCCAGACCTTCAATTGCATGGTTGGTGCAATTTTTATTGAATTTCCGTTTGGAATGAACACCTTTTCTTTTTTTGGCTCTTCTTCCACCTGGTGGATTTAGTGAGAGTGAGAGTTTCCGAGAGAGATTTGAAAGATGCATTGAAACCTTGTTGTTTTCTGTCATGAATGAATGGTACTCATTACAGAACGATAAATGAGATGGACATCCAAACTCTTATCAGGCATCAACCAATGACATATTTCCTCCAAATGTTTTATGATCATTGGGATACTTCCTTCACAGACGGTGACAAAAGCATCGGATTCAATGGGAAACAAGAATTTCCCATCTGCTTTCCTCTAGAATGCTTCTTTTTGTAAAGGCATTTTGGTCATTTCCATTGTTCTCTTCCAGTGTGTGACAATACGTATGAAACTATTCAATATGGAACACCAAAAAATCATTATCATGGTTTTCCTTACCGAATGCATGGATTTTTTGACAACCAGTCCATACATATTCTTCAATATAGTTTTAGAGGCTCAAATTTGGTAAAACAACCCGTACGTTCATGGAAGTCTAACATTTCTTTTGAAAAACGTACATGTTTTTTAGTTAATGCTTCATGATGCATACACATACACATGTTATCAGCATCTTTCTAATGTAAGCATAAGGGTTTCATATGGTGTCTAGATTAAGCCAACTAGATCATACTCAAGAATCGTCTTCTTGTGACACTTGAATGTCGTCACTAGGATTTTTTGTCTTTTTTCTAAAAATGTAACCTTCACTCTCGTTCTTCTCCATGGCTGCAATTGTTTTTTTGTTGTTGAAGGATGTGTCCAAGGGGAAAGTTTAAGGCAGCTCATTAGGAAAAGAACTCCTTAAACTTCTAAATGCATGTGGACTATTCTTCCTCGTTGGTAAACTGATTTATGGTGTTTACAAAAATGAGGCCAATGACTCTGCTCACTAAGCTACTGTAATTAGTTCCTACTTCTTTTTTGCCACATAGGCAAGTGGATAGTCAGCTCTGGAAAAAGAAATTCACTTAGTCACATCCAACATTTCCATTTATGAACATTTTCATTTCATTCTTGCCACAAGTTCCCTTAATCCTTTCACATATTTCCTTATACCACCACTGTTTCATTTATACTAGAAATTGTTGTTATGAGTGTTCCAATGATCCATTCCAATTTCTCTTTACCTTGGTAAGAAAAATCTTAAACACGGGTAATGTTTATTTGATGATTTGAAAAACACTCCACATCATCATACATTGTAGTTATGTGATTTTATGGTTCCAAGTTCACTAGATTAGTGAATTTGTGGCATGTTTTATGTGTGACTCTCCTTTCCTATGGTAAGGAATCGTTTTTACTCTCCCACTTGTAGACTGAGTCATCTTTGAACTTTTCTCAATGGATTTCACAAGTGGAGTGATGGTTTTATTTTGTGGGGAAAAATGCAAGCAAGAATTAGGGAGAAGGAAATTTAAAACCTTCAAGTCCCTGGATTTGAAGCAAAGTCTAGACTCAGCTTCAAAAGGCTATGGTTAGCTTGGTAAATGGATTTTTGAAGTTCCATTGGAATTGAATGAGCATCTTCAGATGTTGAGGAGATTTTCCTTGTCAGATTTTTCATTGTTTATCATGCCTTATGAATCTAGGTTGTTACTTCATTTTAAATTCATGACTTTTTTTGTTGCTATGTTAATAACTTCCGTCTTGGGTTGACAAAATAATAGTGGAAAACTTTGTTCCAAATTTCATAGAGTATTTTTTTCAAGATGTTTGTTATGGGGATACTTCGCTATTCCTTAACATGTCATTTGCAATTTTCATGTGAAGTCCTAGATTTGGTCACATGACAAATCAACCAGCCTGACACAATCACAAGTGCATTGCGTAAGCATCATGACAGGTCATGTTGACATGTCTTGAAATGTTCATGATAAATTTTCCATTCAGTTAGGTTCCTCCCTCTTTCGCTATGAACCTTCCTTGGCTTGATCTCACTTGTTGTGAAAGGATATTCTAGATGCAACCCTTTTGCAGTTTGACGATAGTAGCAATCCTCAGATGGGTTGACATTATGACACACCAGAATGACGTTTGTATGTTGTTTAGCTCTCAAAGACAAAAGGAACATGTTTTTCATAGTTCCTCCCCCATTCCTAGACAATTCACCACAATAGATGCCTAGGAATCCCTGTAACAAGCTAAGCAAACAAAACAAATGATGAGCCCAAGGGTCTCTGAGTACTACACTCTCAAGGGGGTTTGTGCCATGGTAGAACCCCCGAGGGTACAACAAGTTTGATGAGCATCTAGTTCTTCTCAGCACTCAGCAATTGCTAAAACTGGAACTTGTGACTTTGACTCCCAAGTGGTGTGGTCAATACCAAAACCAGGCTTGTGGATGAGGTACTCCCTAACCACTCGTGAATGTAGATTTTTTTCACAGTATTGGAGGAAGCAGTGCATCTAAAACACGCCTTCTTTAGCAAGGAAAGGAGGAAGGGGTGGCTGAACAGATCTTTACATTGCATAAGGTGCCAATACGATCACTTGGAAGGTTTCATGGATCCGCATTACCAATGGAAAGGTTTATCAATAAGCCCACGTTTGGATTTTTTCACTCCGAAAGGCCCCAGCCATTTTGGCAATATCATTTGTGCACCCATCATTTTCAGCTACTAGCTTTGTGTGCCTATCAGCAGAGAAGATGAAGTGCAAAAAGTCAAATCATGATGGCTCTAGTCAGCATAGGCATTTTGAAACAGTCGCTTAGCATGTATGTGAGTTTTGGTATCCCAATAAACAGCATCAATTCACTCCGTGCATGGATTCCGTGCATGAATGAGTAGGTGCATGGATGTGGAAAAAGGCTTTGGCAGAGGTTCCCAGATCATCACCGCCACTGCACTTTAGCATAGAAGCAGCTACAAGTAGGTATAGACCATGGTTGAGGAGAATGGGGTGAATCCAGTGGAATGTTTTGCCGCATTCTTTATGAAAATCTACGCTGGGTTCATGTAGGAATCCCAATCTACCATTGTTGGGTCAACATACACACGGAGCATTTGTTTAACTATATTGTTAATGCTCTCAGTCTGCCAATCTGCGTGGAGATGAAAAACTAGAGAAACGATTTGTTGTCTTCCAAAATGTTCCTGTCGTGCAAGACAAAACCGGCTGGCAAAGCAAAAATCCCTGTCAGAGATGAGGTAATCCATGGTACTTGAGTATGCCTTTGTAGAAAATGTGGGATGTTTATGTACTCCTGACTCGAGTTGTCGTGGGCATAAAATGGACCATCTGGTTTGTTTGATCCACCATGACCAGGATGGCTTTATGGAGTTTCTTGGTCTCTACAAGTCTCATGATTAAATCCATGGATACAGTCCCCCATAGGTTAGCTCGTATATGTATAGGTTAAAGGAGCCCATATGGACCCTTGTTGGAGGTCTCGTCATGAAAGCATAGATCACAAACCATTAATACATTTCAGATTTTTAGACTCCATCTTGGCCATGAATAGCGCTCAACAAGGGCATGAAACATCGTCTTTGGTCCCACATGTATGGACAACGATGGATTACAAAACTAAAACATGAAATGTTAATGCAAGTGTTTTAAAACTTTGTTTTCCCACACAATCACCTCCTCAATATAGTCCCGTGGCCTCAACTAGGTCGTAGATTTAAAGGTTGTTAGGTTTACCAAACTAAGGTTCCATGGTTATTGAGAGGGATTACGTTGATCAATGGTTTTGGGGGTGGGCGGATTGGGTTGGGTTGCACTGTGGCCATCAACACAAGTGTCACAAAGTGTGGCCTTTTGAATTTTTTTTAATCCACCACAAGTGCCACGGTTTTTCTCAACCACCAGAAGAGATGGGTTTGGACTCAAGGGGCCAGCTCGGTTACCTCGGCCAGGCTTGTTTTCCAAGGAAAATGTGAATTGGTCCAACCGTTTTCTCTGACGCGCCTAGAGAGGTTTGGCTCTGTCTAGAAGTAATTGAGAGGGTTATAGCTAGTGATGACTATGATGTGCTCTGCTGGCCCCTTGAGGAGAAAACACCATATCTTGTATGCATGCACCACTATGTGGTATCCTTGTGAAAGGTCAAGAAATTTTCATGATGTTCCCCTTAGGCCTGGTTAAAAAGATCCTAAATGTTAAGGAGTGGATACCGCTTCATCATTTAGAGCTTGTACACATACTAGTTGGTGTAAATTTCTCAGCCTACATCATTTGTTTTCACCAAGAGGAGTGGGACTGTAAAAGGGGGCGAGCTTGGTTGCAACCGACCAAGCTCAAATGGTAGACTGATTAAAAGGGGATATTGTTCCCACTTCTACTGTAACTTCATGTCCAATCTTGCGCTTGAGTGGCAACCCATCCTGCGGGGGCTCAAGAATTTCAAGAAACTCAGATGTCAGTCACTCCTACAGGAACATCAATCTTTGGTTCATCACCAAGCTTCTCAATGATTGCAAGGAAGCATCAACAAACTTCCCTCAGATATCTGTTCAGTTGGAATGCTGCGAGGATTGAATGGGTTTGAGCTACTGGCCTTCATATCTAGGCCATCAGGGATATGGTGATGGTTCTCCTCTATCTCTGTATTGAAATAATTTCTGTGCCAAAACACATGAGTGCCTTGTGGTTGACAATCCATGGATCCCCTAAGATCACATCAAAGGGATGTATGAGATCAGTTACCGTCAAACAAACTGAGGTTCTGTACTCCGGTAGTGTGAGTTGTCCTACACACTCGATAATCACCGATACCAATCTGTTCCAACCAATAATCATTTTCCTTCTGCGCAGTGTGTACATCAACTTCCACTTACACACAATGTCTCCACTTTCAAAGGAGTCATCTATCATTTGTTGGCTAGGATGCAAAATGGAGCACTCACTAGCTTTCCATGGAACTTTATTTTCATCTTTGCCTTGGATGTGCACATGAAAAGGCTTGATGGGGGTTTTTCCTTAGTGGTCAATGACAGGCATGAGCACGAGTAGTTATGGAAGATGAATTCAAGATTCACACGAGGCACATAGACAGTTGAAAGAAAAATGTGCAGATAAGAGCTCAAAGTGCTTGATATCATCATCACAAAACATAAGTTTCCTTGACACATTGGTTGCTAGCGGGGGTCTTGAAATTCCCACTCATGGTCATTTTGAGGGAAATGATCACATTCCTCGGCTCCTCCTCCAAAGACTTGGTCTTCAATGCTTGGGTAACCATGTCCATGCTGGCCACCAAGAAGGTCCTGTCATTGCATGGCCATGGGCGCCTAGTTTTTGCGTTGCCTTCCTTGAGAAAATGCATGGTAAACTGGGGCATTGCAAGTGACCTAGCATTGCCCGCCCTGGTGCTGGCCACCCCTCCAGAAGCAGTTTTGGCCAACACAACTTTGGAGGTTTGGACCCATGTCATGGCGCTGGCCTTGCCCATGGTGCTGTTTTTCCTGTTTCTGTCTCTCTTTCTATCCTTGCTTGTCATGGTGTGGGAAATCACGTCCAGATTAGCCAGCCTCATGGAAGCACCTGTTGATGATGGTTCAGAAAGACCGGTTCTCTCCATCTTCATGACATAACTTCTTGTGCAGCTCAGAAGGCACATCCACTGTGTTCTTTGATGAATTGTGTTTTTTTGCATGGAAGTCTTTTCTCATCTGCATCACTATCCCAAAGGGTAGAGTTCTTCCTGAGTAAAATGCAAAATGTGATGCCAGTGCATGTAGACTCTCCCAATCCTTCCCATCATCATGAAGGTAGAAAAATCTCAGTTGGTGACTGGGGAGCAGTTTTGAAACTGATGAATCTTTCCTTGCTTCGTCAAATGGCAGTCCTGGGCCTTCTTTTCTCTCTTGAGGTGGAAAAATACTTTGCGGATGACTGTTTTATCACTTTTTCGGTGGTAAAGCATCTTTTCACTGACATGGCCCCTTGCATGAAGGCCTCCAGTTCCTTCTTTGCCTTTTGAAATTGTGATGGCTTCAAGTACAACTCATGCATAAGCTAATAGTTCTCCTCCCATGTTGGGTCAGAGTGTTGTGGCTTCTCCTTGGAAAGATTTGTCCATTTCTCAAAGGGCTTTGGTTTGAGGGAGATCATTTCTTGAGTGCGCCACTCTCCCTCGTCAGCTCAAGCAAGGTAAAGGTACCTTCCCAGAATCATGAGGAAGGTTTATAGATCATTTGTTCTATCATAGCAGTAAGCCCGCATGAGGAACACATAACTTCCCGTCTCCTTACAAGGTCTGTGTTGTGTTGCTAAAAACCCCCTTGGTAGGTTCTCTTGTAGGCCTGTAGTTGGAATTGCACTTTTTTTTAAACAGGCTATTTCAATGCTAGCACGTTCACTTTCTACACACACTTCTCTCATGCCTGAATTCACCACAACACATTGATTCCCAGCTTTCTTTGCACAAAGATCATTGTGTGCCCCCTCTTCCAACTTGGTGCAATGTTCAGCAACAGAGATCATGCTCATCAACTAGCCATTTTCCTTGTGAATCTTGCCGTTCATCCTTTGTGCCATGAGCTCCCATTCTCAAAAGGTGGCACATGCCATGTCACCATTGTGTGCAAGTGGACCAATAACAATCATGGCCAGTGCAAGATCGTTTGAGGAGAAATGGCTATGAAACATTTTGAGTTGGTCCTTGATATATACATGACATGCGTTACATTCAATAACGTGTTGTGCTACCACGTGATTTGATAGGATTTTTGGAAGAACACACTTGCCTTCCAAAAAGAATGAGTAGTTACCTAGTCTTCTGGCCTCAATGGGTGTTAAAAAATGTTTGGTGCCAACTTGCCAGCCTCACTCCCCTCACTGTTGGTCTCACGGACATCCACATTGTCATTATACTCTTGGTCAGCTTGAAGGATGATATGATTTGCTGGTTCAGTTGGGGACTCATCCCTATGCTCACCACCCTTGACCAACTCTTACACTATTCACTTTGCCTTCCCCAACGTCTTTCTTCCCCTCATCATTTGTGTGAACTGCTAGGATGGGTGGAGCATCATTGTTGAGAGCAAGTTTGATGGCCACCAAGAAGGTTTTCCCCTTGCCCTGGAAAGTGACTGCACGGGTCACCTTGTTCCGCTTCCCATCTTTGGGGGACTTGGGTGTCTTGCCCCTTGGCAATGCCAGTCATAGGCTTCCACCTTGTTCCATCACCTCCTGGTGTTGCTTTGTATGGCGGCCGGCGGGTGCTAATGTACTATAAAACTCCTTTGATCCGAAAGGCATACGTTCATTTGAACAACGTAGGCTGCCATTTGGAGGATGAACCATGACCGCGGATGTTTTGGTCTTGAGGCATGTCATCTTATTGTGATACCTCGCTTTATACTGTTTACTCCTTGGGTCAACATGAGGGTGCACTCCTTTACTCTTTAGAGTAGTGGACTGAAAGCAACATAAGGATTACCCTCCTTCACCTCCTTAAAGGTTTGTCAATGATGGCTTTTGGATGCCCTCCCCTTCACCACCCAAAGCATAGACTGAGGTGGTTTTAGTTAGCCCTTCAATATCTCTCCTATTTTTACCCTTTCCTTTTTTCATTGTTTTATGGGTGGGTAACATTATGTCTGGGAATGTGTCTCTCTGAGCACCCTGGGGTGGCCCAAGGTGGCTTAAGGCTGAACCTCCTTCACTCCTTCCTCCTTCTCTCACCTTTTTCTTTAGGAAACAGCAAACAAAAATGATAAAGGATAATTCTAGGAATAAAATGGAAGGATTTGGAGGAAACACAACTCAAAATGGGAGATTACAAGGAAAAAAATTGAAAACGTTGCATGAATAGATGGTAAACCAGAGGCTCTTCTCTAATTTGGAAGGGATGATACTTTCTTGAGTTGAATGAAACAAATGACTTGTATTCTAGAAGAACGGATGCCAGGATATGCCTCCTCCCTTCTCCTTTCCACACAGCAACCTGGGGTCATCACAAATGTCCCTGTGGCCATGGAAGAAAAGAAATTGATGTTGAACGCCTGATCATGGCCAACTCATCCTTCAGTGCCTCCATCACTGTTGATTTTGACCACACTAGCAGCTGGTGTTGCAACCCCCTGAATCAGTTTTTGTGCTCTCGTAGGAATCTCCTCACAGTGCAATAGACCATGGTGTGACTCTGCAGTTGAACGAGGTGAGGATGACAGGAGAGAAACGGACAGGTGTTTTGGAGGATGGATCAAGTGGAGCAAAGTAGGTTGTGCCATATCTAGAAGGGTGAGAGTGAGCAAGTGGGTTGGTGTAGAGAAGTGGCGGGCAGCATTCTTCTAGCGCCACTATGAGGTGGTCTGCTGCTCCCTAAAGAGAATAGTTCTCCCTACGCAAAGTGAAAAAATGCATGGAAGGATGAAGATGAGGGGTGAGGTCACTGGTCGCTCTGGGTCTGAAACCAAATGTGAATAAGAAGCTTGGGCATAGCAGAGAAACTGCTTTTGGCAAGCTAAAAGAAATGAACATTGAAGTTGAGTGGAATTACATGACTGTATTCCCTCAACAACCAGCCTGCCGTGATTGAACACTCATTGCGTAATCATCAGGACAGGCTGTCTCTACCTGAGTTTAAAGAGTTTTGTTAAAACTGGTGCTTTGTTACACTTAGGTTCAGTTTTTTTTTGCTTCANACATAGCAGAGAAACTGCTTTTGGCAAGCTAAAAGAAATGAACATTGAAGTTGAGTGGAATTACATGACTGTATTCCCTCAACAACCAGCCTGCCGTGATTGAACACTCATTGCGTAATCATCAGGACAGGCTGTCTCTACCTGAGTTTAAAGAGTTTTGTTAAAACTGGTGCTTTGTTACACTTAGGTTCAGTTTTTTTTTGCTTCAAATCCTTGTTTCAATTACAAAAGAGGAAAGGTTGTATCTTTAACTCCTGATTTTCAACAATTACACCACTAAGAATTATACCTGCTTTTTCATGCAGTGCCATAGATTCATCAAGTGCAAGGCACACTGGATGAATTGGCATGAGTGTTTTACTCCTTTGAGAATTTCCTAAACTAGTTGATTAGTGACGAGGTCGAGGAAAGGTGATGTGGTTGTGATTGGCTCCACCTTATCCGCTTAATGCTAAAGATGGACGTCCACTCACAGGAATCTCCTCCCACTATCTCACTCTCTTTCTTTTGTCTTCATTTCTATCTCTCACTCGCTCACTCTCTATCATTTCCCTCACTTACCCCTTATGGAAAGGAGGATTGGAATTATCAAGGGCTTGAGGACATAGTCCTTGACCCCAGAGACGTCACAACCTCTGTGCTGATGATCATGCAACCAACACTCAATCGGCAGCCATTTGGCTGGTGACGTGAAAGATTTCCAACCACCCAGCTTGCTACATCTGGAACCAATCATGCCACATTCGTATTCTTCTGAAACAGAGTACGTAGCATTTCACCATACATGGGAAACTAGCAAGAAATTTCCCTTTGTCTATAGCTGGTTGATGGAAGATTCTAAGTACCTTCCAGAAGACACGTGTTCGTACTTTTCTGTACACAAGTTCTGCAAAGAACTTGCTTCGTATGAACATGGTTTAAGGAATTCTCCTCTAGTTACAGAAGCAAAACAGAAATGGTAATCTCTACTGAAGTTTCCTTATGAATAAGGAGCAAAGATATGAAAACTCATATGAATTGCTTACTGCCAAGGTTAACCAACCTGGAAACTTCACACTTTTTTCTATGTTTATGTGAGTCATACCTTGAAGTTCCTAGGTTTTTTCTTTCATCAAATTGTTTCATTTTCAGCTTATGTTACCTTAATGAAATATGTGGAGACTACACGGTGACCTACTTCTATCTTTAGAATGTCAAAGTGGACAGCACAAGAGATTTTCAGAGGATAGATTATGGTTAGGTTAAATACGTTACATTCCAAGCCATATGACCTACAGTGTTGCCTTTGAGGGTCGTTATAGGGCCCCTACAACAACCTTGGCACATCAAGCCACATTGATGTAGCATCGATGTGGTGTAGACTCGTACCAGCGCCCAATTTTCTAACACGAACGAGACAACCAAGCACAAACCTCAGACACTGGAGTTGCCCGGTTCGGAATCTGACAATCCGCAAGCAGTTCACCCGAATGCATCATGCCAC
Source organism: Penium margaritaceum (assembly GCA_023375785.1). Lineage (NCBI taxonomy): Eukaryota > Viridiplantae > Streptophyta > Zygnematophyceae > Desmidiales > Peniaceae > Penium > Penium margaritaceum. The sequence continues at coordinate 115,630 of SZWC01004861.1, read as the reverse complement.
AGATACGAGTGCTGGAAATGACAGTGACATGTGGCATGACTCAGCTGGGATTTGACCAATGGGGAGGTTTGATAGCAATGACACGTATGACAGCCTGGAATGATAAGCAGCAATTCACCTTCATCCTGAGCGGACATTCTGAGGCCCAGTCACATGCATTGCATTACATCTTTGAAAGATCTCTTATTGATAAGGATAGGGTACAGTTTGGTGAAATGTTTTGGAAAACATTCATCTAAGAAATCTCACTTCATACCCGTAGTTTGAACATCAATATGCCGACTACAACACTTTGATGGTTTTTTGTCGCAATGGTAGGAGGTTTCTTAACTTGCATTTAGGGCAAATTTTGTTTGTTGATAAGTCCAAACATGTAAACCACTGGTTTCATACGGCTTTTTTGGGTGACTTTTCCAGACACTTACAGTGACTTGTGCACCATGGATTTGTTGGTGGATCATGTGCCGTCAAATATGGGAACACTCGTGCAATGTCGATGTGGCAACAGATTGGACGCTCGTTTGCGATGGTGGCGTTGGCATCCTCCAGACGCCGATACCGACACTCGATACTCCACGGTAACACACCGACGCTCTGCTCAATGATTTTGTGAGCACTTAGAAAAATCTGGCCTTCACCGCCAAGATTAGCCCGGGGGCTCTGTCATCTCACCATGGCTTCTAAGCCAAGCCCTCAGCCAAGCACCAACAAAGGCTTCACTGGTACCTCAAGGCCCTTGGTTTCCCCAGCGTCTGTCGTGTCCGGCCAATTTGAGGCCAGCAAGTGGAATCCACCAAGGAGGCGATGGCTTCCTGGTGATTTCCTCACTAAGGAGCTGTCTAAACACTGCCAACCATGGGCGATGCCGGCAAAGAACGCTGGCTTCATCTGAAGAGCATGTGCCAAGAAAGTGAGCGGAACGTGTGACCGCATCCGCGGCCACTTTGCATGAAGAAATCAAAATGTGGGAAAGTGTCCACATCCTCCGCCAACATGAAGTGACGCTCTGGGCCTTGAGCGCATGCCTCCTCCTCCAGCGGGATGGAAGCCACATAACTTGAAGCAGTACAAGGGAGAAGGTGCTAAATGGGGAACAAAGGACAAGCCAGTTGCGTGGCTCATCGGGATTTGTGAAAACATCATTGCCTTTTTCAGGAACAACGTCATTACCCGGACATGGCTGAAAGAAAAAACTGGAGGCAAGGTGCTAAAGACCAGGTGCGATACCCGGTTTGCCTCTTTCTTTAACTTGGTGGATGATGGATATGAGGGTGCCAAAAAGTGACAAAAAAAGGTTCCTCAACAAAAATCATATTGCATGTTATCTACATAGAGGATGTTTTATAGGTTCTAACACACTATACGGAACTCAATTCGAGCCCGATTGAGTGAGATATGGATTTCCAAAGTTTGGAGATCATGGGTCGGGTTCAAGTGCCGACCTGAGCACTTTGAGCTCAAAAGGCGGCAGGATTATTGGGCAGGATGGCTGAGAGCGGTCTTCAAGGAGAAAAGGCGGCTGGAGGATCTCCAAGAGATTTCAAGGAAGATGCAGACCACAATTGTTGGTCGTCCAAGTGGTGTGAGACATATGTCTCATGTGTGACAAGGTGACTACCGCTCATCCCGCTAGGCTAGGAGAGTGTGCTAGATGGTAGACTTTGACAGAGTGTATCTCAGTGCTCCCTAGGCAAAATGAGGCATATAAGGGCTTGTTAAAAATCGGTGAAGATATTATATTTCACTCAATAGTCAATTAACACATTTGCGTTCTCTGCAACCTGCAACTCCCTTTCACAAACAGTTGGTCTTACCTAGGCGGCTCTTGGTGAGCCTGATCACCTCCTTCAGGGTTGTCCCAGTATCTATCAGTGGTATCAAAGCTAGGAAAAGGCTTTGCCTCATCCTTGAGGCATTCCTTGCACCCTGTTGTGTGAGAGAGTCGTTTGGGGGCTGAACGTTGCACTACCATGACGACATTGCCACGTTCGAAGGCGAGAACTTCTTGAACTAGAGCAACGACATGAAGATGATGCTGATGCAAAAGGGAATCTCAAGCCATGTGAGTGAGGAGGAACCAGCTCAGTCCTCTCTATCACCTGGTGAGGCCAGTACCCACTGCCAAATGCGTGACCGCGTGGTCACGCATTTGGCAGCCCTCGCCACCATCTACCTCTACCTTGCCGAACGGCAGCAACTCCTCATCCGTGGAATCCTCATGCCAAAGGAGGTTTGAAAGAAGCTTGAGTCTACTTATGCATCCAAGTCAATCCTCATGAACATGCAGCTATATCGTCGCTTTCACACTGCAAAGATGGATGAGTCCGGATCCATCAACATGGTGAAGTCTCTTTGCCGACAAGCTTTTTCCTATTGAGGACCCTGTCAAGGAACGTGTGCTCATGCTAACCATCCTCTCTGGCCTTCCTAGCAGCTACACTCCTCTCATTGATGCCGTGGACTAGCATAGCGACAAGCTCTCCCTCAACGATGTGGAGGAGAGCCTGCTATTCTAGGAGGAGAGGCGCGAGCGAGAGGAGGGCAAAAGAGGACTGGACGCCGCTCCCATCACCAACTCTGGTCGTGGGGGCAGTGCTGCATCAACCAGGAGCAATGGCGGAGGAGGGAAGAAGGGGAACTGCCACTACTGCAAGAAGCCAGGCCATTGGGCGTGCGAATGCCAGAAGAAGAAGGCGGACCTTGCCGCTGGAGTAGGAGCAGGAAAGCAGTGCGACAGTTCTGCGAATGTAGCAGATTGGGAGACTGGATTCGTGACAACCATCCAGGTCTTGCACGTCTCCGATAACACCACCCTCTTTTGGATCATCGTCTCTGGAGCCACGCGGCACATGACGTCTTGCCGGGAGTGGTTTGTTGTCTACACTGTCATTGAACCTCGTCGGTTGTACATGGGGGACACATATGTGAAAATGGAGGTTGGGGAGGGTGAGATTTTGTTTTTTGCTTTTGTTGAGGGTAAGCACGTGGAACATCCTGTGAAGGAGGTGATCCATGTTCCGAGGTGAGCAGCTTACCTCTTCTCTATCTCATCTCTCATCTCCGAAGGCATGCCGGTTCGCTTTGAGAATGGTGGTTGCACCATCTCTGCTTGTGCAGGCCGTGTGCTTGCAAAAGAGGACAAGGAGGACAGAGTTCCTCATCTTTATATGGCGTTGGAGAAGGAAGCTGAGTCAGTGTTGGCAGCGAGAGAGGGAAAACATGACATCGGCCTGTGGCACCGCCGGCTTGGTCACCTCGGCTTTGGCGCCATCATCTCCATGCAGCAGATGGTCCGCGACCTGGAGCTCAAGGGGGTGAAGCAACCAATTGCATCGGCCTGTGAGAGCTGCATTGACGGGAAGCAAGCCCGCTCTCCTTTCATGAAGGAAAGGAAGGGGTCAGCTGAGCTTCTCTTACTCGTTCACTCTGATTTGTGCGGTCCCATGACATCTAAGTCCTTATCTGGCAAGTTGTACTTTGTCACATTCATTGTTTACAAGTCGACAAAGACGTGGGTGTCCTTCTTGGCTGGAAAGGAAGACTGCTTTGATGCTTTCAAGGTGTGGATTGCTGTTGCAGAGAATGAGAGTGGCAGGCGGTTGAAGGTGCTTTGCACCGACGGTTGAGGAGAGTACCTCTCCAATGACTTCCGCAATTTCCTCAAGCGTTGCGGGATCAGGCATGAGGTCACCGGACCTGGAACACCGCAGCTGAACGGCGTGGCTGAATGCATGAACCGCACAGTCATGGAGTGTGTTTGGAGAATGATCCAAGACGCGAAGCTCCCGCCAACCTTTTGGGTGGAAGGGGTCAACACTGATGTGCACCTGAAAAACCGCAGTCCCACGCGCGCCATGCCACTGATGACACTGGAGGAAGCATGGACGGGACTCAAGCCAATAGTGATAAACCTGAAAGTCTTCAGGTGTGGCGCATTTGTGCACATGCTTACCGGTAACCGCAACAAGCTGGACGCAAAACTGGTGAAGGCGGCCTTCCTTGGCTATGACACTATGGAATACCGCCTCTACAACCTTGCTGGACGCAAGACCATCCGCAGTCGTGACATGGTCTTTCAAGAGGACGTGAAGGGCTTGACTTGGAGCTCCATGTCTGCAGTTCCACTTGCTTCCGCACTCCTACTAGAAGTGGGAGAAGTGTCGGTAGTAGAAGAGGGCAGTGCGAAATTCGGCGGTGATAGTGGCAATGACAAGGAGGTGTAGGGAGCTCAGAAGAAGAAAGCAACGGAATCTGATGAGGAGGAGCAGAAAAGCAACGCACGGCAGCTGCCACAGAGGTGTGCATGCAAAAACCATGGTTCAGATGGTCCTGTAGAGCCGTTGAGGAGATCTAAGCACCTCGCAAGCAAACAGAGGCCGCTGGAGGAGCCGGAGAACCTGTGCATCGTCCCACCACCAACGGAGTATGTGGTGGAGGGAAAGGAGGATTTGGTGTGCAAGCTTGTCAAGGCTCTTTACGGCCTGAAGCAAGCACCGCGAGCATGGTACCACAAGATGGATGACCAGGTGGCTGAGCTTCGTTTTGTGCGCAGCGAAGCTGACCATGCAATTCATGGACACATGCAAGAGGCAAGCCAGGTCATCATCTTGCTCTATGTTGATGATCTCCTCATTGCATTTGACTCCCATTCTATTTTGGACAATGTAAAGTAGTCCCATGCTGCCAGATTTGACATGAACGACATGGGAGAACAAAACTCGTACCTTTGCGTTTAGGGTAATGGCGACTGGCATCAACTGAATTTGGAGTTGTTGCAAAGCACGTACGTGAGACACATCGTCAAGCATTCTCAACATGGCAGGAGCGTGCAAGGCTGCAACACCACTGGAAGTGGGAGCAAAGTTGAGCATGACACAGACTCCCTGCGGCATGCAAGAGAGCAGCCGCATGGAAGCAGTGCCGTATCAAGCAGCAATTGGGAGCCTGATGTACGCAGCAGTTGGCACACGCGCCTTGACATCAGCCAAGCAGTGGGAGTGCAAAGCAAGTTTTGCACGAATCTGGGCGTGCCGCATTGGGAGGCGGTCAAGCGCGTGCTGCGCTACCACGATAGCAGTAGCAGTATTTGCCTCACCTTCAATGGCAACAACAACCCCATCCTCATCGGCTACATCGACGCAGATTGAGGAGGTGACCTGGACACAAGGAGGTTGACCAGTGGGTTCGTGTTTGTGCTTGGGGGGGGGGGGGTTCCATTCAGTTGGAGGAGCAAGAAGCAAGAGTGTGTCGCCCTCTCCTCCACCGAAGTGGAGTACATCACCCTGCGTGGAGTAGTAAAGGATACCGTGTGGCTACGTGAGCTGCTGGCAAGCCTTGGACGGCAGCAGAGCACAGTGACTACTATCTATTGTGACAACATGACCGTTATTGCTCTGACCAAGAATGCAGAATTTCACGTCCGCAGCAAGCACTTGACCTGCAATATCACTTCATCCCCAAACTCGTGGCAAAGCAGGTGGTGCAGATCAAGTTCTGTCCTTCAAGCATGATGCTGGTAGACTTTCTAAGCAAGCCGATGGCAGTGCACCGCTTTCAAGAGCTGAGGGGACAGTGCGGACTTGTGTGATTTTTTACTCTTGGAAAGTGGTAGAGTGATGGATATGAGGGTGCCAAAAAGTGACAAAATCAGGTTGCTCGAAAAAATCATATAGCATGTCATCTGCATAGAAGATGTTTCATAGGTTCAAACACACTTTACCCCACTCAAATCGGAGTCTGTTTGAGTGAGATATGGATTTCCAAAGTTTGGAGATCATGGGTCGGGTTCAAGTGACGACCTGAGCACTTTGACCTGAAAAAGCGGCAAGATTATTGGTCAGGATGGCTGAAAGCGGTTTTCAAGGAGAGAAGGGGGCTGGAGGACCTCCAAGTGACTTCAAGGAAGGTGCAGACCACGATTGTTGGTCGTCCAAGTGGTGTGAGACTTAATTCTCATGTGTGACAAGGTGACTGCCGCTCATCCCCCTCGGCTAGGAGAGTGTGCTAGAGGGTAGACTTTGACAGAGTGTATTCCAGTGCTCCCTAGGCCAAATGAGGCAGAGAAGTGATGGAAACTGGGGCAGCCCTCAGGGAGTTGATCAGGCTCACTAAGAGCCGCCTAGGCAGGACTAACCGTTTGTGAGAGGGAAATGCAGGTTGCACAGACAGAAAACACGGAAGCAAATGTAGGTTTGCAAAGAACGTGAATGTTTGAATCAACTTTTGAGTGAGAAATTACACTAGCACAGCTTTATAAAAAGCCTAAGTACACCTCATTTGGCACATGGAGCTGGAAGAACCACTCTGTCAAAGTTCACCTCCTTGCACACTCCTAGCCTAGCGGGATGAGGGGTAGTCACACTCTCACACTAGAGAATTACCATCCCTGCCATATGCACAACCAATAATCTTTGTGAGCACCTTCCTTGAAGCTCCCTAAAGGTCTTCCTGCCGCATTTTTACCTTGAAGGCCGCTCCAAACCTCCCTGGCCAATAACTGTGGCCGTCATTGGTGTTGGTAGTGCAAGAGTCATCACTTGAACCGGACCCATTACCATCAAACCTTGAAAATCCATATCTCCCTCAAACGGACTCTGAATCGAGTTCTGCATTTCTGCTACAGAACAAGCAAAACATCCTCTATTCATTCTTGTGACCTGATGATTTTTTTTTAGCAACCCACTCTGATCACTTTTTCTTTGTAGCACCCCATATCCAACATCCTCCCACTTTGCGAGAATAAAAATCACACAAGTCCACACTGTCCCCTCAGCTGCTGAAAGCGGTGCACTGCCAGCGGCTTGGTTAGGAACTCTGCCTTCATCTTGCTTGAAGGGCAGAACTTGATCTGCACCACCTGCTTCACCACGAGTTCACGGATGAAGTGATATCGCAAGTCAATGTGGTTTATGCTAGCGTGAAACTCTGCATTCTTGGTCAGAGCAATGGCGCTCATGTTGTCACAGTAGATTGTAGTCGCTGTGGTCTGGTGCTCTCCAAGGCTTGCTAGCAGCTCATGCAGCCACACGGCTTTGTTTGCTGCTTCACTCAAGGCGATGTACTCAGCTTCGGTAGAGAAGAGGGCCACACACTCTTGCTTCTTGCTCCTCTAACTGATTGCACCTCCCCTGAGTACAATCACGAACCCACTGGTTGACCTCCTTGTGTCCAGGTCACCTCCCCAATCTGCATCGCTGTAGCTGATGAGGATGGGGCTGTTGTTTCCATTGAAGGTGAGGCAAAGGCTGCTTCTGCTGTCAAGGTAGCGTAGCATATGCTTGACCGCCTCCCAATGCGACACGTTCGGATTTGCGCAAAACTTGCTGAGCACTGCCACTGCTTGGCTGATGTCAAGGCGCATGCGGGCTGCTGTGTACATCAGGCTCCCAACTGCTGCTTGGTACGGCACTGCTCTCTTGCATGCCACGGGGAGTCTGCGTCATGCTCAGCTTCACTCCCACTTCCAGTGGTGTTGCGGCCTTGCACGCTCCTGCCATGTTGAAGCGCTTGACGATGTCGCTCATGTACGTGCTCTGGGATAGCTCCAAAGTCAGCTGCTGCCAGTCGTGCTTGACCAGAAGGCCAAGGTAGTAGCTGAGCTCTCCCATGTCTTTCATGCCAAACCTGGCAGCAAGGGACTTCTTCACATCATGTAAAACAGACTTGGAGTCAGATGCAACGAGCAGATCATCAACATAGAGCAAGATGATGACCTGGCTTGCCCCTTGCGTGTGCCCATACACTGCATGGTCAGCTTCACTGCGCACAAAGCCAAGGCCAGCCAGCTGCTTATCCATCTAGTGGTAACATGCTCGGGGGGCTTGCTTCAGGTTGTAGAGGACCGTCACAAGCTTGCACACCAAATCCTCCTTTCCCTCTACCACATACCCCTCCGGCTGCTCCATGTACACATCCTCATAGAGGTCACCATTCAGAAATGCACAAGTCACATCCATTTGGTGCACCTCTGTGCCCATAGAAGCAACAAGAGTGAGGATTGCTTGGTTGGATGGGAACTTTGCGACAGGTGCAAATGTCTCATTGTAATCCCCACCCTCAATCTATGCATACCCCTTTGCAACCAACCGTGCTTTGTACCTGAGCACCTTACCATCCGCACCACACTTGCGCCTGAAGATCCACCTGCACCTGATCACCCAACTGCCATGTGGAGCTTCCTCGAGGGTCGAGGTGCCATTCTTCATGAGCGCACCATACTCCTTGTCTATTCCAGCACGCCAATCTGCCACCTCGGCGCTGCTCATGGCTTCAGTGAATGTGGCTGGGTCATCGGTGACTGTAAGGAAGAGAAGCTTGAGGTCAGACAACTCCGCTAGTGGTGGAATGGTGCACAGGTTCACGAGCTCCTCCAGCGGCCTCCGTTTGCTTGCGAGGCGGTCGGATCACCTCCGTGGCTCCACTTTCATCTGCACCTTTGTTGATGCGTGCGGACCGTCGTGGCCGCTGCTGTATGCTGCCTTGTTGCTCCTCCTCATCAGATTCGGCTTCTGGCTCCTTCTCCTTCTCAGCTCCCTCTACCTCCTTGTCGTTACTGCTGTCATTTCCATCTTCCGCATCGTCCTCTTCTGCTACTGGAACTTCTCCCACTCCAGGTTCAAGTACGGGAGCAAGTGGAACTGTAGACATAGGGCTCCAAGTCCAGCCGTTCACGTCCTCTTGAAAGACCACGTCACAGTTGCGGATGATCTTACGAGCAGCGAGCTTGTAGAGGTGGTATTCCATGGTGTCGTAGCTGAGGAAGGCGACCTTCACTGACTTTGCGTTTAGCTTGTTGCGGTTTTTGGTAGGCACATGCACAAATGCACCACACCCGAAGACTTTCAGGTGCGTCACTCTTGGCTTGCGTCCCGTCCATGCCTCCTCCGGTGTCGTTAGTGGCACGGCACGCGTGGGACTCTGGTTTTCACAGTACACGGTAGTGTTGACCGCTTCCGCCCAGAAGGCTGGTTGGAGCTCCGCGTCTTGGAGCATGGTGTGAACACGCTCCATGAGTGTGCGGTTTGTGCATGTAGCCACGCCATTCAGCTACGGTGTTCCAAGTGGGGTGACCTCGTGCTTAATCCTACGACGCTTGAGGAAGGTGCGGAAGTCGTTGGAGAGGTACTCTCCTCCACCATCAGTGCACAGCACCTTCAACCGCCTGCCACTCTCATTCTCTGCAGCAGCAATCCAAGCCTTGAAAGCATCAATGCACGCATCCTTGCCAGCCAAGAAGGACACCCTCATCTTCCTTGACTTGTCATTTATGAATGTGACAAAGTACAACTTTCCGGACAGCGACTGTAACGTCATAGGACTGCACAAATCAGAGTGAACAAGTGAGAGAAGCTCAGCCGCCCCCTTCCCTTCCCCTGTGAAAGGAGCGTGGGCTTGCTTCCCTTCAATGCAGCTCTTACAGGCTGCTGCACCAGGCTACTTCACCCCCTTGAGCTCCATGCCAAGGACCATCTTCTGCATGGAGATGATGGCGCCAAAGCTGAGGTGACCGAGCCGGCGGTGCCACGGGCCGATTTTGTGTTTTCCCTCTCTCACCGCCAACGCTGAGTCAGCTTCCTTCTCCGACGCCAGGTAGAGGCAGTAAAGATCATCCTCGTTGTTCACTTTTGCAAGCACACGGCTTGCATGCGCAGAGATGGTGCAGCCACCATTCTCAAAGCAAACCTGCATGCCTTCAAAGATGAGAGATGAGACAGAGAGGAGGTTAGCTACTAGCCCTAGAACATGGAGCACCCCCTTCACACGACGTTCCACGTGCTTACCCTCAACAGAAGCACAAAACACAATCTTTCCCTCCCCAACTGCCATTTGCACATTGTTTTCACCCATGTACACCCGACGAGGATCGATGGCGGTGTAGACTACAAACCACTCTTGGCAACATGTCATGTGGCGCGTGGCTTCAGAGTCGATGATCCAAAACAAGGCGGTGTTGTCGAAGACGTGCAGGACCCGGATGGTGGTCACAAATCCACTCTCCCAATCTGCTGTGTTCGCGAAAGCGTCGGAATGCTTTCCCGCTCCCACTCGAGCCGGAAGGTCCGCTTTCTTCTTCCAAGATTGGCGAGCCCAATGGCCCGGTTTCTTGCAGTAATGGCAGTTTCCCTTCTTCTCCCCTCCTCCGCCGTTGCCCCTGGTTGGTGTAGCACCACCCCCATAACTGGAGTTGGTGATGAGAGCGACGTCCAGTCCGCTTCCGCCCTCCTCTCCCTTGCGCCGCTCCTCCTCAAACAGCAGGCTCTCCTCCACATCACTGAGGGAGAGCTTTGCGCCGCGCTGGTCCAAGGCAACAATGAGAGGAGTATAACTGCTAGGAAGGCCAACGAGGATGGTTAGCATTAGCACACGCTCCTTGACCGGGTCCTCAATCGTAGCAAGCTGGTCAGAGAGAGACTTCACCATGTTGATGTAGTCAATCATGGATCCAGACTCATCCATCTTCACAGTGTGAAAGCGACGACGCAGGTGCATGTTCATGAGGAATGAATGGGAAGCATAAGTGGACTCAAGCTTTTTCCAAACCTCCTTTGGCGTGAGGACGCCACGGACAAGGAGTTGCTCCCGTTCAGCGAGGTGGAGGTAGATGGTTGCGAGGGCGCGGTCACGCTTCTCGCGGTAGGTACGGGCCTCGCCAAGAGAGAGGGAGCTTTCTGTTGGTTCCTTCTCCTTCTCAACCACCTGGCTCCACAGACCCTTCTCCATCAGCACCAACTTAATGTTGTTGCTCCAGTTGAAGTTCTTGCCTTCGAACTTGGCGATGTTGACGCCGGCCACCACGGAAGTGAATGTCGCCATACTAGTGCAGAGTTCAGTCCACAAACGGTTCTCCCACACAACAGGGTGCAAGGAATGCCTCTAGGATGAGACAAAGCCTTTTTCTAGCTCTGATAACACTGATGAAAACTGGGGCAGCCCCCAGGGAGGTGATCAGGCTCACCAAGAGCCCGGGCAGGACCAACTGTTTGTGAGAGGGAATTACAGGTTGCACAGACAGAAAGTACGGAAGCAAATGTAGGCTTGCAGAGAACGCAAATGTATGAATAGAATATTGATTGAGAAACTATTCTAGCACAGATTTCAAAGAAGCCTAAGTACGCCTCATTTGGCACATGGAGGTGGAAGAACCACTCTGCCAAAGTTCACCTCCTAGCACACTCCTAGCCTAGCGGGATGAGCGGCAGTCACACTCTCACACAAGAGAATTACCATCCCTGCCATGTGCATAACCAATAATCTTGGTGGACACCTTCCTCAAAGCTCCCTAAAGGTCCTCCTGCCGCCTTTCTACCTTGAAGGCCGCGCCAAACCTCCCTGGCCAATAACTGTGGCCGTGATTGGTGCTGGTAGTGCAGGAGTCATCACTTGAGCCGGACCAATGGCCACCAAACCTTGAAAATCCATATCTCCCTCAAACGGACTCCGAATGAAGTACCGTGAAGTGCTAGAGAACCAGAAAAACATCCTCCATTCACTCTTGTAACCTAATGATTTTTTTTGAGAAATCCACTTTGGTCACATTTTTTTTGGCACCCCATAACAATAAAGGCTTGTTAGAAAGTTGTGATAACACAATTTGTCACTCAAGAGTCAATTCAGACATTTGCATTCTCTGCAAAACTACATTTGCTTCCATGATTTCCATCTTTGCAACTTGCAACTCCCGCTCACAAAGAGTTGGTCTTGCCTAGGTGGCTCTTGGTGAGCCTGATCACCTCCCTGAGGGCTACCCTAGTTTCTATCAGTGGAGGGGCTCTTGGAGCTTAGAGCAGAGGTGGAGGTGTTTGTGCAGCTGCCATTGTGGAAGCTCATTGGTTCAAGAAGGGATGTAGGATTCAGAATCAGGAAGAAGGAGGTGAGGACGCTCATCCACCGCAAGGGTTTTTGGATGTAGGTGTGTCAGTTGAAGGATGTGCTATTGCCACTAGTGAAGGTGCTGCGTGTGGCTGACGCATCCGGTGGAGGGGCAGGTGAGATTTACTAGGGATTTCTGGACTGTACCAAGCAGCGTAAGGCCCTGACCAAGAATGAAGGGAGGAATCTGAGTAAGTTTGCAGAATTCCATGTAAAGTTTGTCTTGGGGAGGCTGGACCAGCAGTGGTCAAAGGACATGTCATGTCCCCTTTATGCAGCTGCCCGGCGTCTGCAACCTAAATGCTTCGGGAATGACTCGTCCACTGACTCCACCACCTTGGAGTCCTGGCAGGCTGTTGTGGAGGCTTTGGTTCCGGAGGATCAGCAAGAAGCCATCATGAAAGAGGTGGGGGCCTTCCAGCTGGGGCAGACTAGCATAGTCCAAGACCCGATGGTGTCTTCACACAGGAATGCCAAGGCTGGTGTTGCAAAGGTGCAATGTGGTACCATGACTGCTTTCAAGTGACATGTTAACTACATCTGTGCACTGCCTGTGTTAAGGGATCTAGCTCTCAAGATACAATCTCAATCTTGCTCATCATTCGAGTGTGAACACAAACAAATGTGTGACATGTGAACATGTCACACATTTTGCGCATGAGCTGAATCATACTCCGCTAGGAGGAACAGGCTCAAGGTGGCAACCTTAGAGCTCCTCGTGTAGTGTCATGTGCGTTTGTGCAAGCACCATGGCAGGAATTGGTGGAGAGCAGCAAAGGTCCTGGGAAAGGCTGCAGCAGCTCAAGCAGAAGCATAGGCAGAAGCAGATACCAACAAGGATGATGGAGAGGTTGTGAAGGAGGAATGTGTGCTGAGTGACCCCGAGGAGGATTGAGAGTCTGATGATGAAGGTGAGGAGGAGAAGGAGGAGGAGGAGCTCGTAGGAGAGGAGGATGTGGTGGAGGTCATGGCCTTCATGTCATGAGTAACATGCCTGGTCTCCCTCATGCACGGCCAGTGTGTGTTTGTGCACAGGAGAAGTCAGGAAGTTCCAGGGCAGTGGGAGGTGGAGGTGGAGCAAGCACCAGCTGGGCAGCTGCAGGTGGGGTAGGAGAAAGCATCAGCAGGGAAGTGGCAGGTGGAGGAGGAGAAAGCACCAGCCGGGCAGTGGCAGGTGGGGGAGGAGCGAGCACCAGCAGTGCATCTGCTGATGGAGCAGAAGGTGGGATGGGTGCTGGGGAGGGAGGAGCAGCAGGTGATCAGCTTGCTGGGGAGGTGGAACTAGGTGAGCAGGGTGTTGGAGAGAGAGGAGCTGGTGAGTCGGGTACTGGAGAAGGACAAGCGGGAGAACAGAGTGCTTGAGAGAGAGGAGTAAGAGAGCATGGTGCTGGAGAGGGAGGAGCAGGAGGTGATGCATGTACATGGGAAAACCCAGCTTCAACTGCTTCCCCCCTCATTGGCAGTGCAAAGAGCAGCTCCAAGCGTGCTGCTCTAGCTTCCCTAGCAGCATCTAGGGTGTCCAAGTGTCAGGCAGGTGGCACTTTAGCATCAGCTATAGAAGCTAGGAATCTTGCGGCACAGCGCAGAGCTGCTGCTGCTGCAAAGAAGTACAAGAAGGTGTTTACTGTTCATACTGGTGATCTATGCAAAATGTGACCTTTACAATCAATATTCTTCTTTGCAATGTGTGTATTGCTTCCTTTCAATCGTGCATGAAATACATGATCAGAATGAAAGTGTCATAGTGATATGGTAACATGGAAACATGGTGACATGGTGACATGGGAACATGGTGACATGGAAACATGGTGACATGGTAAAATGGTGACACGGTGACATGGTGCCATGGTTACATGGGTACATTACTTGGTAACATGGTGTTTCATACTGGTGCAAAAATGGAAGGTTATTTGCTGTTATCCTTTTTAGCACGTTGCATACACATACTGGAAATCAACCTAAAATCTCCAGACACAGGTGGCCAACGTATGGCCGGAATTCCCCCACCCGGCTGCACCCACATCGATGTGGTCCATGGTGGCTACATTGATGTACCAAGGTGGACATCAATGCACCGAGGTTTGAGGCACCAAGGTCAGCACTGTTGACCTATGAAAGGTGTTTTCTTCTGGATTTTCTGAACCAATCATACCTCCCCACCCCTCCCCCTTCCGCGCCCACCATGCTGGATTGTACGCGGGGAGTGTATCACAAGGTGTACAACAGGTTGTGTGAAAGTGCCATAAAAATGTACGAAGTTTCATGCTTTCTTATTCCTTTTCCATGAAGGTTCATAGTGCACATGTGCATGAGATGTCACAATACGTACTGACCAACATGTGCACTTGAACATGAAATTAGTCTATGCACTTTCTGTGTTGGAGTTGGGATGGAGGGAATCCATTTCCAGGTTTGAAATCCCCTCTCCTCCCTCCTCCCTCGAGTTGTGATGTGTATCTGGTGATTGCAAGGGGATGTGTATGCAAATAGCACATGAGAGACAACAAAGTGCGAACTAATACACAGATTGATGCGAATTCCAGTATTTTTTTTATCTATCTTGATCAATGGTGGATGAGTAAGACCTGTGATGACCATCTCCCATAGCCTCCGGGATTTGAAAAAGGATTGAGATAAACTTGTGCACAAAGCACGCACACCCGGCTAAGCATAAGTGCAAAACAAATATCTACTTGTAAACCCTCATGATGGTTCTCAGTAAAAACAAAATCACACTGAGCACTATTGCACATTTTTATTCAACAAGCACATAGAAATGCATGCAACCCTACATAAAAACGGCATCTATACTCTCTTGTTTTTGGACAGGGGTGTGAGCGTTGACAGTTTAATCTAGAAATGGCCCAACCAGTGAAAAAAACAAGTTGAATGATTTGGTGTACATAAGGTTGGAAAGTAAACACTAGTTCACACATATGGGTTTTTTTCATTGTCAAGAGACCAGTGGCCTGTAAAGTCTATGGCTGAAGAAAAAAATCCAAGGAGGATAGAAGATGACTCCCATAAAAAACCGCATTCACCAATTTTTGCTAATGAAATTGAGCTTGGATGACTTTGATATGATTGTACTTGTTCATGAATGCATTTTTTATGACAATTTTTTTGTCGGAGTTGATCCATTGCCACAGCCTCCTCACAGAAGAAAGCCATTTTTGTTACAAAACAGGACTCAGTTTTTCAGGTTGGGATGTGTCCATACCTTATCGCATTGGTTATCAGACACAACAAATAGGATTGCTTGAACACGAAGCACCTGTTGGTAGCCTCTTGATTGACCACCCTGATTTGCGACAGACAGCTGCATGGCAGCCAGCCTGTCTCTTCAGTGAATTCAGAGAACTGAGGAAAGAAAGGTACGGTAATGTCGGAAAATGTCAAGGGTTCCGCTGTAGAGGATTACCTGTCAGAGTTCATGTCAGGAGATTCAACTGCAAACACAACCACTGCTGTGTTCATGATACAAGTATGTCTTCATTCTGTACTGTTTCTTTTTTTTTTAAGCATCAGTGCAAGTGAACAAAACAATAGAACCCTCAATGAATTATATGTGTATACCATAGTTAAAGCTTGAGATATTCATAGTGTATTCCAACTCTTCCCCCTCCATCCTGCCACAACTGAACACATAACTAAAAAAACATACACAACTGTGTATATCTATACAAAATCCATACACAACCGGCCAAACACCTCCACTCACACTTCCCTCATACACTTTCCACCCCCACCCCCTCACCCACCCACACTGCTTAACAAAGACCAACCTACCTCAAACAAATCACTCAAACCAGTTTACACAAGTGAAGATTTCTACAAAGAATCCATGCACCCAGCCATATATATGCACTTAAAATCCCCCAATACAGTTTCCTCCCTTCTCCCATGCGCAAGTGTATATTTGTACACACAACCCACACATTTTGGAACAAATCTCCACTTACAATCCCTACATACACTTCATACCCCTGCCCCCTTTCTCTCCTCCCTCACCCAACCACAAAAAAATCTTAAACGCATCACTGAAACCAGGAAAAAAACTGCAAAATTCTATACACAACCCATACACCCAACCATACACCTCCACTTACACTCCCCGTGCATAACTTCCACCCTTTCACCCTCCACCCCACTACCACATGATGGAAAGTGGGGCAGCCCTCAGGAGGTGATCAGGCTCACCACGAGCCACCTATGCAGGACCAACATTTTGCGAGAGGGAGTCGCAGGTTGCACGGACAGAAAACACCAAAGAGAATGTAGATTTGCAGAGAATGCGGGATCAATGGCAATCACATTTACATGCATAGAAACTTCCTTCTCCACCACATGCGCAGGCAATGATCCTGTAGAACCAGTCTATTGGAGTTTCTTGAAGGTCCTCTAGCCATGTTTTGGCCTTGAAGGCCGCTCTCTGTCTTCCGGCCCAATATTTCTGGCCACATTGCACATTTGGAGTGCTTGTGTCGTCACCTGAACTGGACCAATGACCTCCAGACATTTAGTCCCAATCACCCCAAATTCATGCACTCCTACATCTGTGTACACCACACATTTCTATGTATGCGTGAATTCCAGGTACCTTCGTTGTACTCACCCATACACTATGGCAACTTTGATAGAATATTCCTAATCGGACTGGAGGATGAACTCACATAACGAAGAATCACCATGTAACTTCTATAGAAATTCATGCTTTAAGAGCTTTTAGAAGATTTCTGGTTGTTTATATGATTTCCTGTTACTCCTATGAATTTTCTCCTCCTTGTACACAAGTGTACTTTTGTATGTCATTGTCATTTCAACTTCTGTACACTCCCTAATACAATCCCATCATACACTTTCCACTAGCTTGGAGGGGAGGAGACGGTGGGGGAGGGGGGGG
>SZWC01004861.1:46641-85284 GCA_023375785.1 Penium margaritaceum | reverse complement strand
CCCCCCCCCCCCCCCCCCCCCCCCCCTCTCCCCCCCTGAAAGGTAACTAGTTGCTGAGTCCGGTGCAACTTGAATTGCCGGATTCCAACAAGTATTGAGGTAGTTATGATATGGAAAAATTGGGGTGTGTGCGATGGCTCGGGGAGTTGGCCGCAAAACAACATCTTCTTCATAAATCCACCAGATGTGAGTAACAAGGCACACCCGGTGCTTTTATCCACCGGATGACTGCCAAGACGTCTAGTGGATAAGATCCACCGGATTGAGTGTTATAGGTTCTCATTGGAGGAATGAGCCAGAACTTTGGCTTGGAGTTCGCGACTCACCAGTACAGTTTGTTACTGAGGGATCGTCAAATTGCTGACTGCAGGTCTGCGGAAATCTTTCAAACACCGTCAAAGCCCATTGTCAAACTCAACACAAAAGTGACTGAGGCACGTTGAAACAGTGTAGTGGACCCCCTCCAGCACGTGAAAAGGGAACTATGCCTCTGACAACATGTTTCGCACGTGAAGAACAGCACCATGGTGTGTGGGTACCATAGAGACATTACGAGTATCAGTGGTTAGTGTGATCTGCGCTTTGACAAACACAACTTGGGCTACTCTTGGCCGAATCACACATGGTTTGGTGTGTTGGAAAGTACATGAATTGCAATGTTACCTCTCAAATCATGTCCTTGTTAATCAACTGCACAAAAGTGTCATAACTGGGGTGCAATTCCAACGTGGCCTGACGGGTCTTCTGTGCTCACGGCTTGTTTTTGTGCCGGTGGTCCTGAGTTTAAGCGTGAGCTTTCTGGTCGCCTCACGCTATGTTTATGGGAGTGGAAGACTGATGTGAGACAGTCACTTTTGCAAAGGGAATAACGTGATTTTGCATTGGTTTTTCAGCATTGACATGATCTAGACAATTGTAGGGCTAGCCATGAGCTCTCCAACGCACCAAACTCTGCGTGACACCGATCACCATAGCTCCCACTACGTCAGCTAAAGCGTAGCACCCCAAACCAGCCGCTCTGTCGGTGGCGCACATCACGTCGTCCACTGAGGCACCCGCACACATCAATGATCAATCAAAACGCCATTCCGGAGGCGCAGATGCCCCTACGTGTAGCGGCGGTGCCTCTTACAACTTTGGGGTCTGTTTCGATGAGTAAACCATCGTCTTTGATGATGGGAATTGATGTGATTCGAAACCTGTTCGCGGATCTGCAGTCAGAATTTTGCCGAAGTCCCCGAGTAACAAACTGTAATACTAAGTTCCGAACTCCGAGCCAGGATTTTGGCTAAGTCCCTCAGTAACAAAAGTGCAATACTGACATCTGGCGGATCATCCACCAGACGCCTCAGCAGTCCTTCCGGAGCAAAATCCCCAGATGGCATTTTGTTACACATTCTGGTCAATCATTCACCAGCAGTCAAACCGCGGCCAGCTCCCAGAGCCGCTGGGCACATCCCAACTTTGGAAGCCCATATCTCCCTCGTTACTGGTCCGATTCTGGGAAAACAACTTCCATCGGATTCAACAGCTCGTCAACTTTCAGAGAAAATCCTCCATTCTAGGATCTGAGTAATGCTCGAGTTGCCAGATCCGACGACAAGGAAATTCCTCTCTTTGGCGGCTTGTTCAAGCCTCCGAGTTCCGCACCTGGGCATGAAGAGGGGCAAATCTTCAACATTGTCCCCCTTGCAGCTGCAATGCCTGCTGCTCCTGCTTTCTCTCACTCATCTTCCGCTGTGCCCTCCAGCCCATCATAGCTTGTCATCCCAAGCTCGGCCACACTCAATGGGTGCCGGTCCACGGGTTGCGCTTTGATCAAGCGATCCGCAAGCATGTTGTGCGTGCTGTAGTGTTCCAGCACCACCTGCCCCTTTTCAACCATTTCCTGTGCGTATTGACAATGCACATCGGTGTGCTTTGTCCTTCTGTGTTGTGGCGGGCTGTTGATGAGTGAGATTGAGCTGGTGTTGTCCTCATGCACCATAGTAGGCTCTTGCTACGGCACGCCTAGCTCCCCCAGCAACCTGCAAAGCCACGCTGCCTCCTTGACCGCCTCGGCGAGGGCAATGTGCTATGCTTCTACTGTGGAGGTGGCGACGTAGTCCTGCTTTGTGCTGCACCACAAGATTGTTGCACCAGCGAGGAAGAACATGTAGCCGGATGTGGACTTCTGTTTTTCCACATGGCTAGCGTAGTCTGCATCTGTATAGCTCACCAGATGTAAAGGGTCTGCCCGCCCCTTGCCATGGAACCTCAAGTGCGCATGTCGTCTTGCCTGCAGGTAGAGGAGGATGCGCTTGACTGCCCGCCATTGTAGTGGCCCTAGAACGGTGACGTATCTGCTCACTTGGGCCATCGCGTAGGCCAGGTCTGGTGGAGTCACCACCATGACGTACATCAGGCTGCCCACCACGGATTGGTAGGGCACTCTTGCCATATCCCCCCGCTCTTCTTTTTCTTGCGATGCCATTGTATCACTTAGTACATAGGTTGTGGAGACCGAACTGCCAAATGTCTATAGTCCTCCATGCCGTACTGCTTCAGTACGTTGGCCACGTGTTTGGCTTGCCCTAGCTCAAGCGTGTGCACCCTCCGGTTTTGCGTGATGCTCATCCCGAGGTAGTTTTCCAGCTCCCCCATGTCCGAAATCTTGAATCTGTTGCTCAACTGATGTTTCAGCCGCTGTAGGCTAGGCAGATCTGTCGAGCACAAAATCAAGTCATCCACATAGAGTGCGACGGTCTCATGGAGCTATTTGTCACATCGCACGTACAATTTGTGATATGACTTACAGCGATCGAAGCCAAGTTGTGCCATGAAGCTGTCCATCTCATGGTACTAGCATCGGGGCGATTGTTTTAGCCCGTACAAGGACTTCCGCAGCTTATACACCTTGCCATCTGGTGCCTCCATCCCCTCTGGCACGTTCATGTAGATCTCTTTGTCTATGATGTTGTTGAGGAAGGCCGTCTTTGCATCCATTTGGTGGAGCTCCATATCCTTCGCGGCTGCCACTACAAGGATCGCTCGGATGCTTACGAACTTGGCGATGGGAGCGGACGTCTCATCGTAGTGCTTACCCTTACGCTGTCCGTATCCCTTTGCCACCAGCCACGCCTTGAGCCTGTCAACCACATCTTCTTTTGTGAACTTGGTCTTAAAGACCCACTTTGAGCCGATGACCTTGACATCTTTTGGCTTGTCAACGAGCTCCCACGTGTCATTTTCCTTTATGGACTCCAGCTCCGATTTGATGGCTCCATCCCATTGATCCCCTTTGGTCCCTGCAAGCGCCTCTTGCACGGTAGTTGGCTCCATTGATGCAGCAAGCATACACCACGTCATGCTGATCCATAAAATGGTCCTTGTGTCAAAATGCTGCCCTGCTTTCTGCTGCCTCCCGCTACGATGCGGCAGTTTTGGTGGTGCGTCGTCCCTCTGCTGCGATCCTTCCAATTCAGCACGCTCCGGTGAATCATTGATCATGCAGCTCTTCGAGTATCTCTCTTGCTCCGGCTAAACATCGCCTGAATGACCGGTGCGTCCGGTGGATTTTACAATGATGCCCAATGCACACACTTTGGGGAGTGTGTGCCTTCGCACCCTCGGTGCCTCATTTGCTGGATCCTTTGGGTGGATCTCCTCATCAACTTGATTATCATCCAAGTCCTCCACATCCACTGCCACCGCTAGTGTACCTTCACGCTCTGATGTCACAACCTCAACTTCGGCGTCCGTTGGCTCCTTCTCGTAGTTAAGGAGCTGGAACCACTTCCCCGTCTTTGGAGAGTCCACCACGTCCACATCGTTGTTGCTGATGTAGCGCTGTTTCTCGTCAAACTCGACATCTCGGCTATAAGTTACCTCCTCCGTGCACATTTTGTAGAGCCTTTTTGCCTTGTGGAAGCTCTCATAGCCAAGGAAGACATACGACTTTGCCCATGGCTCTCGCTTGCTTTTGCGCCTCTGCGCAGCCTGCACCACCGCATGCGCCATGCACCCGAACACTTTCAGGTATGCCACACTTGGCTTGCGCCCGCTCCAAACCTCCTACGACATCTTCCAGCCGCTCTTCCCCTTCAGCACTACTGTTCGGGTGAGTTTTATGGTGTAGCTCGCTGTACAAGCAGCTTCTGTCCAGAAGCTTTGCGCCACTTCTACATCCACCAACATGGTCCGTACCATGTTCATCAGTGTCTAGTTTGCCCGCTCCGCCAGACCATTTAACTGAGGCAAACACTGCATAGCTTGTTCCCATTTTATTCCCTACTGCTTCATCCACCCACTATCGCCCACGTACTCTCTGCCATTGTTGTTGTGTAGCGTTCTGACCTTCCGGTCAGTCTCCACCGCGGCGACATAATTCTTCAGCCGGTCCAGGTTCTCACCTTTCCGCTTCATGAAGTACACATAGAGTTTTTGTTGAAAAGTGTCCCTGCAATGGATGCCGTTTGCCATTTTCCTGGTTTGACCACTAGAGAGTGGTTGGATGTCTGATCTGATTATAGATTTGGACTCCTTTGATTTTGCTATGTGGTTTCAATTTTTCAGTTGCTCAATCTCGTTGAGAATCTAGAAAGCTAGCCCCATCCAAAGCTAGGGTGGTCAGCGGGTGGGATCCGGGTCTGCGTCATGGGTGACGGGATAACTCCACCGCGGTGGCCTGAGTTCATCTCCAACAAGCTCCAAATGCACCTTGGGCATAAATGAAGTGAGCAGAGGGACCTCCTTGACTAGGGTAACCATCTCCCTGACTTTTGGGTGAGGAAAGGCGCTCTGACGGGTCATCGTGGAAGCGCTTCCCGTTGCCTAGCGTGCAAGGCATAGTGGGCGACTCCACCAAGGGTTACTGCGATGGCTGTAGCAGGGGTTGTAATGCTCCGTTTTGGGTGTTCTGGGATGCGTTGGAAAGCTTAGATCACAGGCTATAAGAATGTGTTGTAATCTCACCAAAGTAACTAACTGTTAATGGTTCTAACCTTTCTCAATTTCTGCAACCTGCAATCTGGCAGAATTCTTCTCTCTTGGTGTTGAGACGACCCAAAGGACACACCCCCTTGGAGGTCTCTTTGCACTAAAGTCTCTTTGTCCCCCGTGCGCACTTGTGGTAGATCAGAGCATGCCAAGACACAGTTCCTGAAAAAGGGTTGTAGCTCCACAGCCCTGACTTGCCTACCAAGACGTTCACCGCTTCCGCAACACACGGGTGTGTCGCTCCGGGCGACTTCGCCTTCGCACTTTGAGACTGCCCATCGCACAAGTTCATCATGGCGTTGAAGAGAGAGTGTTTGCCCATCCAAAAGTACGTGGTTGGCCCTGTTTTTGGGCTATGGCGGTGGCATTTTGAGATCTACCTCGTGCACAAGGGACTGCTGGAGCTTATGAAGGGCACGGAGGTTCAAGATGCAAGCACAAAGGACAAGGAGAAGACAGCCTTTGTGGAAAAGAACATGGAGGCGCTGACGCTCCTATTGTCGTCGTTGCATGAATCTCACTTGGGCTACATCCACGGCTGCAACCTGGCAGTTGTCACGTGGAAGAAGCTCTGCTCCATCCACCAATCATCATCCCTAGCCGACAAGATCTTCATAATGAAGCGACTCTTGACGGTGAGGATCGAGAAGGGTGAGGACATCATTCATGCCATGTAACAAATCTGCAGTAGCAGATTTTGGGGAGCATAAGTACGAGCCTTGTATTGTGGACAAGGCGAAGCACAAGCCGTTCAAAGACGGAAAATGACGGGCCAAGAACCTGCTTGAGGTCGTACAAAGTGATGTGTGCGGACCAATGAAAACGCCGTCCATTGGGGGCGTACGGCACTTTGTCACCTTCATCGTCGATTTTCGTAGAAAACTCTACGTCTACTGCATGAAGCGGAAGAGCGATGTGCTGGACCGGCTCAAGAAGTATGTCGTAGTGGTGGAGAGGCAAACTGGCCGCAAGGTATGAGCGCTACGAAGCAACAATGGCGGCGAGTACGTGGACTATGGAGGGTGGCTGAAGGAGCAGGGGATTGAGTGGCAGCTGACCACTCCATACACGCTTCAATCTAATGGCGTGGCAGAGCGTATGAACCAGACACTGCTCACAATGGTGCGGACGGTGTTTGTGGATGCTAAACTGCCACGGAGTCTGTGGGCGGAGGCTATGAGCACGGCGTGCTACATCACCAACCTCACCCCAATGGCAGATGGGGTGAGGTTGGTGATGTAGTTCATGAAGGGGAAGGGCGTCTGGAAGACGCCACAGGAGGCGTGGAGCGGGCGAAAACCAAGCGTGGTGCATCTGAAGGTATTCAGGTACAAGGCGCACAAGTTGGTGCACGCCGCACAAAGAAAAGACTCCAAAATGGATCCGCGTGCAAAAGTGTACACACTCGTCGAGTACAAGAGTGCGCTCAAGGCGTACCGCCTCTTCGACCCACAAGCGCAGGACGTAGTCACCAGCCACGTCTTTTTTGATGAGCAACAGAGCTACTGTAGCAGTAACAACATTGACGCAACGCACTCTCCAAAGCAAGGGGAGTGGTTCCCTCTCCTTCAGCGTGAGGAGGAGCTAGTGGCTGCAAAGGTCGATGATGGGTCCTTAGAGAACAACGATGCTGGAGCAAAGTAGGGCAACGCAGCAGGTGCAGGTGCCGCTGGAGTGTAGGTTGTAGCAGCCGACGTGGGGGAGCCCGCGGCTTATGACAACGTTGCATAAGAGTAGCAGCAAAACCAGCAGCCGGCGTCGCCAAGATTAATGCGCCGCAGCCGGAGGCAGCAGAATGCGGCAAGGCAGTATGACGTGAGCACAGGCTGCTGGATTGGCATGGCACGGTGCATGATGGCTGTTGTATCTGAGCCGAAAACTGTGCAAGAGGTGCTTGCATGACCTGACGGGCAACAGTGGGGCGAAGCAATACAATCTGAACTTGCATCCCATGCTGAGAATGGCACTTGGGAGCTGGTGGATTGGCCCGAGGGGGTGAAGATGATCAGCTCTAAGTGGGTATTCAAGGTGAAGCTCACCAAGGACAGCAAGGAGGAGAAGTATAAGGGCACTGCTAGTGGCGAAGGGGTACGTGCAGTGGAAAGGCGAACACTACGATAAGACGTCCGTGCCCTTCACCAAGTTCACAAGCATCCGGACGATTCTCGCGGTGGCAGACGCAAAGTATATGGAGATGTACCAAATGGATGTCAAGACAGCATTCCTAAAAAGCATCATCGACAAGGAGATCTACCTTGAGGTACCGAAGGGGATGGATGCGTCGGAAGGCAAGGTGTGCAAGCTACAGAAGACCTTCTACGGGCTACAACAGGCGCCAAGGTGCTGGTACCAGCAGATGGACGGCTACATGGCAGAGCTCGGCTTCAAGCGATGTGAGTCAAACCAGAGCGTGTATGTGTGTGGTGCAACAAGGGACTTCATCAGATTGTCGTACTCTATGTGGTCGATCTGATCCTGTGTTAATCTGATCTGGCGGCTTTGCACCAGCTCAAGGATCATCTAAGCAACAGATTTAAGATGAAGGACATGGGTGAGCTGGAGTAATACCTCAAGGTAAGCATCACATGGAACCGGAGGGCATGCACGCTTGAGCTGGGGCAGGCCAAGTACGTGGCCGAGGTCCTGAAGCGGTACGGCATGGAAGATTGCAAACCAGTGGGCAGACCGGTCTCCACAAGCTGTGAGCTGAGTGCGGCAATGGCGCCGCAATCTAAAGAGGAGAAGGAGGACACGGCGGAGGTTCCCTACAAGTCTATGGTGGGCAGCCTGATGTATGCCATGGTTGCGACTCGGCCGGACTTGGCCTACGCAGTGGGTCAGGTGAGCAGGTATGTGGCCAACCCTGGGCCACTGCACTGGACAGCAGTGAAGCGCATCCTCCGGTAGTTGCAGGCAACGTGGCACATGCGCCTGACGTATGATGGGCAGGGGAGGTCAGGCCCCTTGCGCCTGGTCTGGTACACTGACATGGACCACGTCGGCGATATGGACAAGAGAAAATCCACTTCTGGCTATGTGTTCTTCCTTGCAGGTGCAGTGGTCTCGTGGTGCAGCAGGAAGCAGGACAACATCGCCACCTCCATAGTGGAGGCGGAGTATATTGCTCTAGCCGAGGCAATCAAGGAATAGGTGTGGCTTCACAGATTGCTAGGGGAGCCGGGCCTGCCGCAATAGGAGCCTACGGTGGTTCAAGAGGACAACACTGGCTCCATCTTGCTTACCAGTAACCCGACGCAACACAGGAGGAAAATGTACATCGACGTGTACTATCACTACGAGCGTTGCATGGTGGAGAAGGGACAGGTTGTGCTGCAGCATTGCAGCACAAAGTACATGCTCGCGGATTACTTGACCAAGAAGCAGGCCCAGGATCGGCATATGATCAGCCTTGTGGGGCTTGGGTTGACAAGCTATGAAGAACTTGAAGGTGCAGGAGCGGACGAGCGAGAGTGAGCATGAGGCATCTGGCATGGAACGTGCACGGGGGAGATTGTTAAGAAGTGCCCCTGCCATGGATGTCGTTTGCCGTTTTCCTGGTTGGAAAACTGGGGAGTGGTTGGATGTCTGATCTGATTGCAGATTTGGACATCTTTGATTTTGCCATGCTGTTTTGAGCTTGTAGTTGCTTGATTTGGTTGAGAATTCAGAAAGTTAGCCCCATCCAAAGTTCGGGTAGTCGGTGGGTGGAATCTAGATCTCTCTCATGGGTGACGGGATGATTCCACTACGGTGGTCCGAGTTTGTCTCCAACAGGCTCCAAATGAACCAGGGGCATAAACAAAGTGACCAAAGGGACCTCCTTGACCAGAATGACCCTTTCCTTGACTTGTGGGCAAGGAAAGGCGCTCCGACAGGTCATCGTCAAAGCGCCTCCCGCTGCCTAGCATGCAAGGCACGGTGGGCAGCTCCACCAAGGTTTTCTTTGACGACCGTAGCAGGGGCTATACCACTCCGTTTTGGGTGTGCTTGGATGCGTTTGAAAGCTTAGATCACAGGAAAAAAACTTCTTATGTAATCTTACCAAAATCACCAACCATTTATGATCCGTAGCCTTCTCAGTGTCGACAACCTGCATTATGCCAGAATCATGCTCCATTGGTGTTATGGTCACACAAAGCACACACCCCCTTGGAATTCTCTTTGCACCAAGAAGTCGTGGGAACTTGTGATAGATCAAAGCACGCCAGGGTACAATTCCTTACAGTTCCTTCTGTAGTCATCTATGAAGGTGACATAGCAACGCACGCCGCTCTTTGACGTCACCTTAAATAGTCCGCTCATGATGCCCTGTACGACGTCCAGCAGGTCCAAGGCGTGACTCACGTTCCTGTTGAGCTTTTTGCGCCACGCCTTGCCCAAAATGCAAGGCTCACATTTTTTTTGCTTTGATGAATTTTTCGCCTCTTCTGCACTGTTCATGATAATGCCGCGTACCAGCTTGTGCTTCACCATCTCCTTCACGACTGCGTGTGAGGAATGTGATGGAAACTTGGCAGCCCTCAGGGAGGTGATCAGGCTCACTAAGAGCCGCCTAGGCACGACCAACTGTTTGTGAGAGGGAGTTGCACGTTGCACAGACAGACATTACAGAAGCGCATGTAGGTCTGCAGAGAATGCGAATGTCTGAATCGACTCTTGAGTTAGAAAGTACATTAGCACAGCTTTCAGACAAGCCTAAGTATGCCTCATTTGGCACATGGAGCTGGAAGAACCACTCTGTCAAAGTTCACCTCCTAGCACACTCCTAGCCTAGCGGGATGAGCGGCAGTCACACTCTCACACAAGAGAATTACCATCCCTGCCATGTGCACAACCAATAATCTTGGTGGGGACCTTCCTTGAATCTCCCTGAAGGTCCTCCTGTCGCCTTTCTACCCTGAATGCCGCTCCAAACCTCCTTGGCCAATAATTGTGGCCGTCATTGGTGCTGGTAGTGCAGGAGCCATCACTTGAACCGGACCCATCGCCACCAAACCTTGAAAATCCATATCTCCCTCAAACGGACTCCGAATCGAGTTCCGTAAAGTGCTACAAAACCAGCAAAACATCCTCCATTCACTTTTGTGACCTGATTGTTTCTATCAAGCAACCCACTTTGGTCACTTTTTTTGGCACCCCATATCCAACATTCTCCCACTTTGCGAGAATAAAAATCACACAAGTCCACACTGTCCCCTCAGCCGCTGAAAGCGGTGTGCTGCCAGCGGCTTGTTCAGGAAGTCTGCCAGCATCATGCTTGAAGGGCAAAACTTGATCTGCACCACCTTCTTTGCCACGAGTTCGCAGATGAAGTGATATCGCAAGTCAATGTGCTTGGTGCGGGCGTGAAACTTTGCGTTCTTAGTCAGAGCAATGGCGCTCATGTTGTCATAGTAGATTGTAGTTGCTGTGGTTTGCTGCTGTCCAAGGCTTGCCAAGAGCTCACACAGCCACACGGCTTCCTTTGCTGCTTCACTCAAGGCGATGTACTCAGCTTCGGTGGAGGATAGGGCGACACAATCTGGCTTCTTGCTCCTCCAACTGATTGCACCTCCCCCGAGTACAAACACGAACCCACTAGTCGACCTCCTAGTGTCCAGGTCACCTCCCCAATCTGTGTCACTGTAGCCAATGAGGATGCGGCTGTTGTTGCCGTTGAAGGTGAGGCAAAGGCTGCTGCTACTGTCGAGGTAGCGCAGCACACGCTTAACCGCCTCCCAATGCGGCATGCCCGGATTCGCAAAACTTGGTGAGCACTCCCACTCCTTGGCTGATGTCAAGGCGCGTTCCGACAGCAGTGTACATAAGGCTCCCAACTGCTGCTTGGTACAGCACTGCTTGCATGCGGCTGCTCTCTAGCATGCCGCGGGGAGTCTGCGTCATGCTCAGCTTCGCTCCCACTTTGAGTGGTATCGCTGCTTTGCGCGCTCCTGACATGTTGAAGCGCTTGACGATATTGCTCACGTACGTGCTCTATGACACCTCCAAAGTCTGCTGCTACCGGTTGCGCTTGACGTGAAGGCCAAGGTAGTAACTGAGCTCTCCCATGTCTTTCATGTTGAACGTGGCAGCAAGAGACTGCTTCACATCGTCCAAAAGAGACTTGGAGTAAGATGCAATGAGGAGATCATCAACATAGAGCAAGATGATGATCTGGTTTGCCTCTTGTGTACGCCCATAGACAGCATGGTGTGCTTCACTGCGCACAAAGCCAAGGCAAGCTAGCTGCTCATCCATCTTGTGGTACCATGCTCGCGGGGCCTGCTTAAAGCCGTAGAGGGCCTTCATAAGCTTGCACACCAAACCTTCCTTCCCTTCCACGATACACCCCTCCGGCTGCTCCATGTACACATCCTCCTCAAGGTCACCATTCATAGATGCACACGTCACATCCATTTAGTGCACCTCCCAGTCCATAGCAACAGCAAGAGCGAGGATCGCTCGGATGGATGGGAACTTAGCGACAGGTGCAAATGTCTCATTGTAGTCCACACCCTCCGTCTGTGCATAACCCTTTGCAACCAGCCGTGCTTTGTACCTGAGAATCTTACCATTCGCATCACGCTTGCGCCTGAAGATCCACCGGCATCCGATCACCCGGTTGCCGCGTGGAGCCTCCTCGAGAGTCCAGGTGCTGTTCTTCATGAGCGCATCATACTCCTCATCTGCTGCGCCACGCCAATCTGCCGCCTCAGCGCTATGCATGGCTTCAGCAAATGTGACTGGGTCATCGGTGACTGTGAGGAAGAGAAGCTCGAGATCGGACGACTCCGTTGGTGGTGGAACGGTGCACAAGTTCACCAGCTCCTCCAGCGGCCTCTGTTTGTTTGCAAGGCGCTCGGATCGCCTCAGCGGCTCCCCACTGTCCTTTGCACCTATGTTGAGGCGTGCGGACCGTTGTGGTAGCTGCTCTGCGTTGCTTTGCTGCTCCTCCTCATCAGATTCCGCTGCCAGCTCCTTCTCCTTCTTAGCTCCCTCCACCTCCTTGTCGTTGCCGCTGTCACCGCCATCTTCCACACCGCCCTCTTCTGCTATCGGGTTTTCTCCCACTTTTGGTACAAGTGTGGGAGCAAGCGGAACTGCCGACGTAGGGCTCAAAGTCCAGCCCTTCAAGTCCTCTTGAAAGACGACATCACGGTTGCGGATGATCTTGCGAGCAGCAAGGTTGTAGAGGCTGTATCTCATGGTGTCGTAGCCGAGGAAGGCGGCCTTCACCAACTTTGCGTCCAGCTTGTTATGGCTGCCGGTAGGCACGTGCACGAATGCGCCACACCCGAAGACTTTCAGGTGTGTCACTGTTGTCTTGCGTCCCGTCCATGCCTCCTCCGGTGTCATCAGGGGCACGGCGCGCGTGGGACTCCGGTTTTTCAGGTACACGGCAGTGTTGACCGCTTCCGCCCAGAAGGTTGGTGCGAGCTCCGCGTCTTGGAGCATGCTGCAAACACGCCCAATGAGTGTGCGGTTTGCACGTTCAGCCACGCCGTTCAGCTGCGGTGTTCCAGGGGGGCTGACCTTGTGCTTGATCCCGCGACGCTTGAGGTAAGTGCGGAAGTCGTTGGAGAGGTACTCTCCTCCACCATCAGTGCGAAGCACCTTCAACCGCCTACCACTCTCATTGTGTGCAGCAGCAATCCACACCTTGAAAGCATCAAAACACTCATCCTTTCCAGCCAAGAAGGACACCCACGTCTTCCTTGACTTGTCATCAATGAACGTGACAAAGCACAACCGCCGGACAAGAACTGTGATGGTATGGGACCGCACAAATCAGAGTGAACGAGTGAGAGAAGCTCAGCCGCCCCCTTCCCTTCCACCGTGAAAGGAGCGCGGGCTTGCTCTCCTTCAATGCAGCTCTCACAAGCCGATGCACCTGGCTGCTTCACCCCTCGAGCTCCAGGCCGCGGACCATCTACTGCATGGAGATGATGGCGCCAAAGCCGAGGTGACCGAGCCGGCGGTGCCACAGGCCAATGTCATGCTTTCCCTCTCTTGCCGCCAACGCTGAGTCGGCTTCCTTCTCCGACGCCACGTAGAGGCGGTAAAAACCGTCCTCCTTGTTCGCTTTTGCAAGCACACGGCCTGCACGGGCAGAGATGGTGCAGCCACCATTCTCAAAGCAAACCTGCATGCCTTCGGAGATGAGAGATGAGACAGAGAGGAGGTTGGCTGCCAGCCCCGGAACATGGAGCACCCCCTTCATACGACGATCCNGAGCCGGCGGTGCCACAGGCCGATGTCGTGTTTTCCCTCTCTCGCCGCCAACGCTGAGTCGGCTTCCTTCTCCGACGCCACGTAGAGGCGGTAAAAACCGTCCTCCTTGTTCGCTTTTGCAAGCACACGGCCTGCACGGGCAGAGATGGTGCAGCCACC
Source organism: Penium margaritaceum (assembly GCA_023375785.1). Taxonomy (NCBI): domain Eukaryota; kingdom Viridiplantae; phylum Streptophyta; class Zygnematophyceae; order Desmidiales; family Peniaceae; genus Penium; species Penium margaritaceum. Next base: position 71,937 of record SZWC01004861.1, on the reverse strand, counting down.
ATTCTCAAAGCAAACCTGCATGCCTTCGGAGATGAGAGATGAGACAGAGAGGAGGTTGGCTGCCAGCCCCGGAACATGGAGCACCCCCTTCATACGACGATCCACATGCTTACCCTCAACGGAAGCACAAAATGCAATCTCACCCTCCCCAACCGCCATTTGCACATGGTTGTCCCCCATGTACACCCGATGAGGCTCGATGACGGTGTAGACGACGAACCGCTCCCGGCGACACATCATGTTTCGCGTGGCTCCCGAGTCGATGATCCAAATCAGGGCGGTGGTGTCGGAGACGTGCAGGACCCGGATGGTTGTCATGAATCCAATCTTCCAATCTGCGGCCTTCGCGGAAGCGTCGGACTGTTTTCCCGCTCCCACTCCAGCAACAAGGTCCGCCTTCTTCTTCCGGCATTTGCGTGCCCAATGGCCCGGCTTCTTGCAGTAGTGGCAGTTCCCCTTCTTCTTCCCTCCTCCGCCATTGCCCCTGGTTGGTGCAGCACCACCCCCATGACCAAAGTTGGTGATGAGAGCGACGTCCAGTCCGCTTCCGCCCTCTTCTCCCTTGCGCCGCTCCTCCCCAAACAGCAGGCTCTCCTCCACATCATTGAGGGAGAGCTTGTCGCCACGCTGGTCCAGGGCAATAATGAGAGGAGTATTGCTGCTAGGAAGACCAGAGACAATGGTTAGCATGAGCACATGTTCCTTGACAGGGTCCTCAATCGCAGCAAGCTGGTCAGCGAGAGACTTCACCATGTTGATGTAGTCAATCATGGATCCGGATTCATCCATCTTCACAGTGTGAAAGCGACGATGCAGCTGCATGTTCATGAGGATTGACTTGGAAGCATAAGTGGACTCAAGCTTTTTCCAAACCTCCTTTTGCGTGAGGATGCCACGGACGAGGAGTTGCTACCGTTTGGCGAGGTGGAGGTAGATGGTTGCGAGGGCGCGGTCACGCTTCTCGCGGTAGGTACGGGCCTCGACAGGGGATAGGGAGCTTTCTTCTAATTCCTTCTCTTTCTCATCCACCTGGCTCAAGATACCTTTCTCCATTAGCACCATCTTCATGTCGTTGCTCCAGTTAAAGAAGTTATTGCCTTCAAACTTGGCGATGTTGACGCCGGCCACCACGGAAGCGGATGTCGCCATGGTAGTGCAACGTTCAGCCCACAAACGGCTCTCTCACACAACAGGGTACAAGGAATGCCTCAAGGATGAGGCAAAGCCTTGTTCTAGCTCTGATAACACTGATGGAAACTTGGCAGCCCTCAGGGAGGTGATCAGGCTCACTAAGAGCCGCCTAGGCACGACCAACTATTTGTGAGAGGGAGTTGCAGGTTGCACAGACAGAAATTACGGAAGCGAATGTAGGTCTGCAGAGAATGCGAATGTCTGAATCAACTCTTGAGTGAGAAAGTACATTAGCACAGCTTTCTAACAAGCCTATGTACGCCTCATTTGGCACATGGAGCTGGAAGAACCACTCTGTCAAAGTTCACCTCCTAACACACTCCTAGCCTAGCGGGATGAGCGGCAGTCACACTCTCACACAAGAGAATTACCATCCCTGCCATGTGCACAACCAATAATCTTGGTGGGGACCTTCCTTGAATCTCCCTGAAGTTCCTCCTGCCGCCCTTTTACCCTGAAGGCCGCTCCAAACCTCCTTGGCCAATAATTGTGGCCGTCATTGGTGCTGGTAGTGCAGGAGCCATCACTTGAACCGGACCCATTGCCACCAAACCTTGAAAATCCATATCTCCCTCAAACGGACTCCGAATCGAGTTCCGTAAAGTGCTACAGAACCAGCAAAACATCCTCTATTCACTTTTTTGAACTGATTATTTCTATCGAGCAACCCACTTTGGTCACTTTTTTTGGCACCCCATATCCAACAGAATGCCCCAGTCATCGGTGCCTGAGCTAGAGATCAGCTCCCCCTCCTTTGGCCAGGTTGACGGTGCGTTCCTGCAAGTCTGCTAAGTTTTTCGCCACCGGAATCACCTTGTTCTCCACAATGTAGAGGCCTCCCTTGTGCTTATCCTCCAGCAGGGGCTCGCCGCCACCGTCCTTCCACATGACTGCCCTTCTTCTCCTGAAGAGCACCTCGTACCCCTTGTCAGTCAGGCGGCTCACACTTTGAATGCAGCCAAGCCGGGTACGTGTTTCACGTCCTTGATGACGTGCTGCACCCACTTTCTACCAACCACCACCTCCATGTCTACGTCTCCTTGGCCAGCCGCTGGCTTGACCTCGTCGTTTGCGACCACCATGGATTTGCTAGACTTGGTGTGGTCGATGAATCCGACCTTATCAACCAGGGTATGCTCCTCCGCTCCGGAGTCAAGGCATCGCCGGTTGGCCTTCTTGAGGTAGTGGTTTTAGGTGCTATTGAGGAGCGCCTTCTTGCCTTTGGCGTCTTTGCCTGCGGCCTTTGCCTCCTCGGTGCACTCATTGGTCCACTGGCCCTCCTTGCCGCAATTCCAACATGCACCCTTCTTGGCGCCCTTCTTGTTGCTGCCATATCCGCCACCTCCCTTGGCCTCGCTTCCGCCACCATGTGTTTTGGTGACAAGGGCCAATGAGGACGAAAAGGAATTCCAGCAGCTCCGTCCTTGCTTCTTGTTGCCAATGTACTCTGCAGCTGCACCATAGGTGAGTTTATCCCAAGACAATAATGAGAGGGCTCCAACTGTCATAAAGGGCCATGAGGAGGGCCATCGCCTCTAGCTGCGTGTCGATCTTCTACTCCATGTTATTGCATTGTGAGGTGAGCGACTTGATCTTTTGCATGATGGAGATGAAATCATCTCCCATGCTGCGTCTCCTTTAGCGCCATTTGCGCAGTCGTCGACTCCGGGACCTGAGACCTTAACAACGACGTTGTCCCTGACAACGATCCCGTCCATTACGAGAGCCGTGACCGATTTGTGGACCGGTCAGGCCTGTGGGCCCATAACCCTTTGTCAGAAGTTGGGGTGCAGTTCTAACGTGGCCTGACGGGTCTTCTGTGCTCACATCTTGATTTTGTACGCGTGGTTCTAAGTCTAAGCGTGAGCTTTTTGGTCGCCTCACGCTGTGTTTTTGGGAGTGGAAGAAAAATGTGAGACAGTCACTTTTGCAAAGGGAAGAACGTGATTTTGCATTAGTTTTGGAACATGGACATGATCTAGAAATTTGTAGGGCTAGGCGTGAGCTCTCTAACGCACCAGACCGTGTGCAATTTGGATCACCGTAGCTTTCGCTACGTCAGCCAAAGCACAGCACCCCAAACCAGCCGCTCAGTCAGCGGCACGCACCACGTTGCCCGCCGAGGCGCCCTCACACATGAAGTACCCATCAAAACGCCAATCCGGATGCGCGGATTCCCCTACATCTAGCAGTGGTGCCCCTCGCACCTTTGGGGTCTGTTTTGATGAGTTAATCATCGTGTTTGGTGATGGGGATCGATTTGGTTCGAAACCTGTTTGCGGACTTGCAGTCAAAAGTTTGCCGAAGTCCCTGAGTAACAAACTGTACTTCTGTGTTTCGGACTCCAAGCCAGGATTTTGGCTGTCCCTCAGTAACAAAACTGCATTACTGAAATCTGGTGGATCATCCACCGGACGCCTCGGCAGTCCCTCCGGAGCAGAATCTGCGGATGGATTTTTGTTACTCGTTCTGGTCAGCTATTCACCTGCCGTCGAACCGCGGCCAGCTCCCAGAGCCGGCGTGCACACCCCAACTTTGGAATCCCATATCCCCCTCGTTACTAGTCTGATTCCAGCAAAACAACTTCTGCCGGATTAAGCGACTTGTCAACTTTCAGGGGCAATCCTCAATATAAGGATCCAAGCAATTTTCAAGTCGCCAGATCAAACGACGAGGAATGTCCTCTCTCTGGCAGCTCGTCGATGCCTTCCGGTGCCACACTTAGGCATGCATAGGGGCAAATCTTTAACAAAAAGTGCTCAATTCCCTTTACAAGAGTGACTTTCTCTAATTAACTGCAAACATAGTGAGCATCCCCAAGGCATTCATGCTTATGCAGTGCACGGGATTGCTTTCGTGGACGAAATTGTTATGAAGTCTGAGAACCTATCAAAGTAGAGGCTACACAATGGCGTAGAAGGAGACGTAGTCCATCCAGAAGCATGCGGGCTGCCCAGGCTTTAAGCTATGGAGGTGGCATTTTGATCTTCACCTCACACATAAGGGGCTATTTGAGGTCATGTTGGGAAAGGAAGACCTCGACGAGGTGAAGGCTAAGGAGAAGGATGAGGCTTTCTTAACAAAGAACATGGATTCACTCATGCTTCTATTGTCCAGAACAACCGAGTCACAATGCGGCTACTTCCTAGGCTGCAATCTGGCAGCTGAAGTATGGCAAAAACTTGATGCCATTTGCCAATCCAAGTTGCTCTAAAAAAACGTGTTTGCAATGAAGCATTTTTTCATGGTGAGAATCAAGGAAGGAGAAGATTTCACCTCCGCTATGCAGCAGATCAAGCCGCTTGCCTCATGGTGCAATGAAGTGGGGTGGAAGATCGAAACTTGGCTACCAAGAATAGCCCACCTCATGATCCCACATGATAGTTGAAGCTGACTAATCACCGTCTTGGGAGGATGTCGGGGGACAAATCACATAAGGCACTGTCACATAGTACATCCACAATGAGGAGCAGCGATGGAGGTACGGGGAGGCCTCATCTTTCTCATCGGCCCTTATCAACAAAACGAGTGGTGGCAGAAGCGGGGACAACGGAGGTGGCGGAAAGGTCGGCGACAAGAAGGGCGCCAAAAAAGGTGCATGTTGCAATTGTGGCAATGAGAGCCACTTGGCCTGCGAGTGTCCAGAGGAGGCAAAAGCCAATGGCAAGGATGCCAAAGGCAAGAAGTCACTCCTCAATGACAACAAGGACCACATGCTCAAGTAAGCCAACAGGCGGTGCTTGAATTCAGAGGGTAAGGAGCACACACAAGTCAAGAAGGTGGGGTTCGTCAACTACTTAAATTGCGCCAGGTCAATGGTAGCTGCAAAGGAAAGAAATGGACCGGAGGCCGGCCAAGGTAATGTGGAGGTGGAAGTTGCGGTAGGCAATAAGAAGTCACTGTGCATAATTTGTAACATGCTAGATGTCCCCGGCCTGGCTGACATTTTTAGTAAACGATTCTGGATAAATAAGCAAGATGTGGTGCTCTTCTACATGGAAGACACCGTGGTGCACAAGGACATTGGTGGCAAAGCTGTGCTAGAAGTGAAGTGCACGAGTGGTCTCTACATCACGAAGACCAAGGTGATCTCCGTGGTTTTGGATGCAATAGACTCAAATGTGCACGTTGCCAACATGGCCAAGGGAGGAAGCACTGATCTAGAGCTCTGGCACCAATGATTGGGACTTTTGTCAGCCAAAACTGTCAAGGAGATGGCAAAACGCAAAATTGTGCGCAACCATGTCATGGATGGTGCAGTGGATGCGGCAGCAGATACAGTGGTGCACAACAGGTACAAACCTTGCATTTTGGGCACAGCCCGGTGCAAGCCGTTCAACAAGAACACGACTCGTACACAGGACCTGCTGGAGGTCGTGTACAGTGATATGTGTGGACCATTCAAAACATTGTCAAATAGCGGCTTGAGGTAATTTGTGACCTTCATCGATGACTAGAGCAAGAATCTCTTTGTGTGCTTCATGAAGTGGAAAGGCGTGATCCCGGACCAGCTTAAGGAGTAGGTCGTAGCAGTGGAGATGCAAAATAGCCAGAAGGTCAAAGCACTATGAAGAAAAAATAGCAGAGAGCATCAAATGGGAACCCACTACATTGTACTTGCCACAGTCCAACAAAGCTGAAAAGTAGTCAAATCAGAAACTCCTAAAAATGGTGCATACCATACTTGTGGGAGCAGGGTTGCTGCAAGGTTTTTGGGTAGAGGTTATGTGTATAGGGAGACACACCATCAACCTCATTCCAACAACACTGCTGAAGGGTAAAGGCAACTGGAGGATGCTGTAGGAGGCTTGGAGCGGACGCAAGCCAAATGTGACAAACCTGAATGTGTTCGGGTGCAAGGCACAAACGATGATGCAAGAAGCACAGCGGGCCGGCAACAAGTTGGAACTGCAGGAAAAGCTGTGTTTGTTCCTTGGCTACAAGAGCATGCATGAAGCATATCCGATCTAGGAACCATGCATGCAAGAATAATCCGCAGTTGTGACATTGAGTTCAACGAGCATCAGAGCTTTAGTAGCAATAGCAATGACACAGGTGTTGTGAACTCTCCAATAGAGGAGCATTTCTTCCAGCTCCTTGACTACGAGTAGAAGCCAGAGGACACGCAGGTTGAGGATGTGGCATTGGAGTTGGGCAGAGGCTGTAGCCAATGCGGAGGAATTTGACGCTGATGCAACTAGGCTGGGAATTTGTAAGAAAGATCCATCAGAGGAGGTACTATGGGTGCTGGAATGCATACTCTCAGCAAAGTTTGCTTGGGGCGTCGGAGGAGAATCCTCCGGCCGTGCTTCCCGTTTGGTTGATGTTTTCTCAGAGTGGGAGAGACCCTCGGTGAGCTGTCCGGTCGATGTTTCACCGGAGTGAGCAGATTTGGAAGGATGAAAACAGAGAGAGGAGGTTCCACCAAAAGTGCCGCAGAGCAGTGGAAGGTAGCAGAGAGCATGGAAGCGCTTCAATAGAGGCGCAATCAGATGGATCAGCATCGTGTGGTGCGTGCTCATTGCATCAATGGAGCCAATGACTATTCAAGAGGCACTTGCACGGCCCAAGGGGGAGCAGTGGGCTGCTGTCATCAATTCAGAGATGGCGTCCATCAAAGAAAAACACACATGGCAGCTCGTTGACAAGGTGAAAGATGCCAAGGTCATCGGCTCAAAGTGGTTCTTGAAGACCAGGTTTACAAAAGAATGTGTATTGGTAAAGCACAAGGCGCGGCTCGTGACAAAGGGGTATGTGTTGCATAAGGGCAAGCACTACAATAAGACGTTCACCTTTATTGCCAAGTTCAAAAGCATTTGGGTGATCCTTGCGGTGGTAGAAACAAGGTATGTGAAGATCCACCAGATGGAAATGAATAAGACATTCCTCAACATCATGATTTTGGAAGAGATATCCATGGAGGTGCTGGAGGGGTTGGAGGCGTCGGAGGGTAATGTGTGTAAGCTCCGGAAGTCCTTGTTTGGGCTACAACAATTGCTCCAATGGTGGTACCAAAAAATGCATAATTTTATAGCATAGCTCGGTTTCAAGTACTGTGAATCAGACCACAATGTGTATATGCACTGCGACAGCAAGCTCCATCAGATTGTTGCACTCTATGGGACGACGTGATCATGTGCTCCTCAAACCTGCAGAGCCTGCTAAAGCTGAAAGAGGAGCTGAGAAGTAGGTTCCAGGTTTTGGACATGGACGAGCTAGAGCTCTACCTTGCAGTAAGCATCACACGAAACAAGAGGACATGCACGCTTAAGTTGGGGCAGGCCAAATATGTGATCAAGGTGCTAAAGCAGTATGGCATGGAGGTCAGCAAACCACTCAGTGGACCTGTCTCCACAACCTGTGAACTGAATGTTTTAGTGGGGCCGCAAACAAAAGAAGACTGGGTGGACATGGCAGAGGTGTCCAACCAATTTGCAATGGGCAACCACATGTACGCCATGGTGGTGATTCAACCAGATCTGGCCTACAGGGTGGGCCAAGTGAGGAGGTATAAGGCCAATCTGGAGCCACTACATTGGAAGGTGATCAAGCGCTTCCTCCTGTATTTGCAGGCAACGTACCACGCGTGCCTGTGGTTTGACTGCAATGGGTGGTCTGACCCCTTGTGCCTGGTCTGCTACATAGATGCAGACAACACTGGCGACGTGGATTGGAAAAAATCCACCACTGGCTACGTGGTCTTCCTCGCGGGTGTAGCAGGCTTGTGGTGCAGCAGGTAGCAGGACTGTTTCGCCACCTCCACAGTGGAGGCGGAGTACATTGTGTTGGCCAAGGCGGTCAATAAGGGAGTGTGGCTATGCGGATTGCTGGGGGAGCTGGGTGTGCGGCAGCAGAAGCCTACTGTTGTATGAGAGGAAAACACTGGCCCAATCTTGTAGACCAGAAATCTGACACAGCACAGGAGGAAGAAACGCATCGGCATGTGTTATATTCTTTCGTTTGCGGCCCCACTAAAACATGGTGGAGGAGAGACAAGTGGTGCGACAACACCGTAACATGTACATCATCTCCCAAAATTGCTCAAGTCCCTTTGCATCTCCCAGAATTGCTCAAGCCCCTTCGCAGAAGTGGCTGTCGCTAAATTCCTTCTCACATAGCATGAGGCACTCGTGCTCAGTCTCAGATTTGTCCCGAGGGAATAAGTGAACCACGAGAAAAGTTCAGACACGTTAGAACTCACATTCCTGACACTCCCTACTACTTCTGCGTGGTGTTACAGCTTTCTCTGTAATGTAATGCTGCTGGGACAATGAGTGTAGTGTCCTATTCGTGCTGCTACTATTGTATGATGCTGCGGGTATTACTATAAGTGTAGCATTCTGTTGTTTTTGGCTGCGTGATTCCATGGCAAAAGCTGCTAGGAGAAATTCATCAAAGGATTCCATCACTATTTCTACTGCAGGAGCCAAGGCTGAGTGCATACTAGAGGGTGTGTCAGAAGCAGCTCCTTTTGTTGCTATGACTTTGTATACCAAGGCAGTGGCTGAGAAAGAAACGTAATAAGAACAATTGTGGCTAAAAGGACGGCTACTACAACTACTGCTACTTCTGTGGAGGCTCAAAATGCTGCTGCTACTTTTACTTATGTGGCTCAGAGGACCGGGGCTGCTTCGTGGCTGCGGCTTGGAATGTAATGCCTGATGTCCCTTGTGCTGGTTTTCTGTACAGAGGAGTGCTTCCGGATGTTTTTTACTTCCACCTCCGGCTCTGCCTAAAGACGGTGATGTGAGCCTGTATCTCAAGGCCTCCATGTTGCCAGGACCTGTATGACCCACCCAGCCCAGTCCAACTCAGTCTTTGTTGTATGGTAGATTACAGGGGTGTAGCATCTATACCTATTTAATACTGTGAAGGAATGAGGGATCCCCCTTAGCAACTGCTTGTACGTCACAATAATCTCTAAAAGACATGATGTGATGGAAACTTCTGGGAAAGGTGGAGAGACATCAAAGATACGCTTCAGAATGTATGAGTTATTCCACAGAATCAGCTGGTGAGGGGGATATCCTCTCCTCTTTCAGAAAAGAATGTAGACATACACAATTCATCTGCTAAGCTTGTGAAGAACAGTAAAAAAAAACCTACTTGTCCCGAAACAACAACTAGCTAAGACCTTGCAACCGTGCAAACTGCTTGGTTTTGCAAATGGAAATCCAAAACAAGCAGCAGATGTACAGAGAAGGACTCTTCATAAATGAGCTTGGAAAGCGTAAATGCAATGTCAACAAGAAAACGACCCCAGGAGCTGGCCACCGAGATGAAGCTGTGGAAACATGAGAGCATGCGAGATGAGGCTGGGGCTGTCAAAGTAGCTTCAAACCACAATAGAGTGCCTGGAAGTGACTAGCATGAAGTCTTGAGGTCACCCAGATTACCACAAAAACAACAAGGATCAGGCTATGAGCACATGATAGACACACATAAGCAATGACCACTATGGGAGCCATTCGGCACCATGGGTAGTCAGTTTGTCCTAGAACAAGCAGAAACCATAGCTTTGATCATAACTTTGCACACACTTGTCAGAACAAGGTTCCGTCTAAACTTGCTGATGTAGAAAATTGAGCTAGATGCGATGGGCACGCAAATACTATAGTCCGGCATCATTCTGTAGGTCAAATGTGTGATAACATGCTAAGCATGCCAATTTCCAGTTCACGGAGAAAAGTTTAGAAACTGTTTCTGGTGGAAGAAATGCATCGCATGGATACCAAAAGGTGAAACGGGTAACACAACAGCTGCTGGGGTAACTAGGAGATTTTTTAGGTTAGATGAGCATGTCATCTAGTTGTCACCATGTCCAGACCAGCTACACCACCACCTGCAGCTTGGTAGCCACACCTATGTCAGGTTTGAACACGACTATGGACAAGAGCTGAGAGATGACTGTAGTATGTGCATAATGGAGACATATGTACATTATGTCCCTCTATGACCAGATGGTGAACATTTCCATGCACATATAGTCACCAAAACAACAAAACAACAACAAAAACACAAAAACAAAAAAGCTTCCTTTATAAGGAGTCAAATACCCATGCAATGAATGGCCACAGTGACCTTTCTGTCCTAGTTCTGTTAGGAATTCACCTTCCAGCTTGTCAGTGCTCTATGAGATGATGCTGATCTCATGAAACTCCACAGATTTATGCGCAAAATGATACAGAATGATATTCTTTGTCCAGGTACAAAAGACACCAGAGTTTTTGTGTGATGGCATCAACAAACCTGTGGTTGCAGCTCAGCCTGCCAGACACAGTCTGAAACACGAAGCAAGCATACAAGCCACACAATTGCAGCAATTCCTAAACCTAGTATCACTTACTCTGCCTCAGTGGAGCTATGTTCAATGGAATCCTACTAATCTTTGCGCCATGGATGTGATTCTAAATTCTACATAATCATTTGCGTGCCATGTGCACAGACCTTGAGAACATGGAACAAAGGCGTTGAAGGCAAATGCAGCGTTTGGCCAATTCGTTGTGGCCAAGCACATGAGTGAGTTGAGGAGGTGCAAGTACAGGTTTACGTTGGCTGGCTCCCCTATGTCTGCTGAGTCATTGACCTTAGCAGATGCCTGAGCAATAAGGCCTTGATCATGGCCTTACTCCATATACAACCAATCATTCCACCCTCAAAACTGTGTACACAAAAGTGTATTGGGAAGTGAACACAAAAGTGAACATTGATCGTTCACCAAAAATTCTCTATTTGAGAAGAACACCTTTACTCTTTTCATACTTGACAAGGAATGCATATGTGGGCTGTGATGACATGCATTCATGTTTTATGATTGTTGATAAATCTATGGATACAGAAATACACTTATTGATACACTGTTTGTAGAGTGTATGAATTTGGGTCGATTATCTATACCTCTGATCATGACCACTCTGCAAATTATGAGTGGGCTGAGGTAGCGTTTTGCCTCTAGGACCATGGGTGTAGGAACTGTTGGCCTATGGAATGTAGAGGAACTAATGTGCAGATTCAGGTCCAAGCACTAAACACACGGGTGTAGAGGAAGGTGGTGCTGACATGGGTGCTGGTGATGTGGGGACTCATACTAGCAATGCTGAATCAGGTACAAAACACAGGGAAATGGACACAGGTACCAGCGGCATGGTCAAGGATGCAAGTAATACCATGTGCAGATGTGAAAAGGACATGGGGTGATGTAGGCAAGGATGCAAGAGAGGGAGTTGGAACAGGTGTGGCCATTGGCAATGCTTCTAGCACAAGGACAGGCACAGGCACATGCACATAGACAAATGCAGACACAGATGTAGCAATAGGGCCTACAGCAAAAAACATGGGATCAAGCTAAGACAGGGGTGGCTCGACTTGAGCAGCCAAGTTGGTATTACTTTCCCTCAATCATAGAAAAGTGACACACCTGGGGACATTAGAAAGATGCAGAGTAGGAATCTGTGACAGATTGCAATATGTGAGGCACTCATAGGACAGCGCATCACGGGTATCCATGATCCATCATCACTGTGGGCCTTGGAGTGAGGTGCAACACCAACGAAGGCGCACATGCAAAATCAGAGGATAAGCTTGGAGGCCTGTTACTCCGGGCTGAACCAGACACATGCATGGGAGCCCCTTAGATGAGGCAGACATGGTTTCCGACAATGCCCAAACCAGAGCTTGTACAAGTTGAAGTGGCCCAATAGAGGGCCGTGTGGGATGTGATTCTAGAACCACGTCATGTATGTGAAGCCCTCAAAGGGAAATGAATCTGGAATACGGCTCTCAACATGTTTGGAACATAGAGTATTCTTCATGGTGTTTCTCTAGCGCTCTCACACACAATTCTTTCGGGGGATAAAGTGTATTAAGCAGTGGCAATAGGCACAAAACTTAGTGGAGACCTGCTCCATGTCCCCAAAGAACTCTATGCCACAATCAAAGTGGAAGAATTTTCAATTCATGCAAGCCTGATGCTCAGATATGACCAGCTACATGTGAACTGCTTAGGTAGCATTACCCTTATGATGGATATTGTCAGCCCACCACAACTGGGTGGATTCATCCCTCAAATTGAGGACATTATGACCATGGTCATGCCAAAAGTCAAACAAGGGAGGGCCAAAGGGGTCAGAGTAGACCAGATCAAGAGATTGCAGTTCCTGAGAATCTGACACAGGGTAGGTACTATGATGCATCTTGTGTAGAAGCACCAGACACAGTTCATCTTGGGCTACTTCTGGAAGGAATCTGTGTAAAGACATAGCAAACCTGGGTTAGGATGAGATACATGACAACATCCACATGTACATGACACGGATTATGTCGCAAAAGATGCTGCAGCTCAGGGGAAACATTGCCAGTCTCAAATACAAATGCAGTAGATGAAGGGGGGAAGCAGTTTTAAGTGCAAATCCATAAGGGATGTGGTACATGTCATCAACAACAGTGCCACATAGAGAAAAATCATATGTATTGCAGGAAAGGATAGTGGCCTCATCAGCAGAGTTGCAAACTTGAAGACCCATGTGCCTGAAGGCACAACCAGAGAGAAGGCTGAGCTAAGGATCAAACATTGAGAAGAAATTCAGAAATGTATTTGAAAAAAGTTGGACTAGACCCAGGCCAGAAAAACCGGAATGATCCGACTGGGACAAGCAGGACAAAGTCACCAGAAAGATAGGTCATGTGGTGGGTGGCACCAGAATCCATGACACAGGTGGCATCGGTCACAATCTTGGACATTTTGATTGCATGATAACAGATAGAGCATGAACGTGAACAGACTACATGGCAGAAGAACTCTGTGGGAGACAAAGGAGACGCACCTGAAACTCATGCATACATGATGAAACATGTGGAATACTGAATGATTCGCCCACACTCAACTGCACGACTCCACATTGATCACCATGCAAGGGCAAAGACACGGTACACGCAGTGAGATCCCTCCGCTCAGCCAACAGAAGCACACCTCCCTGAAGCAAGAACATCATGAAGAGCTACTCCACCTTGCAAATGCAGAGATTCTATGGGTCTGGCATGGAAGACATCAAGGGGGTTCAAGAAGGCTGCATCAAGGAGGTCAGAAATGGCTGCACCAGAGTTGCCCTGGTTGCTGCAGAGCGGTTGGTGGTGGATGATGAGGAAGGTCTGGAGCAAGTTGCAAAGGCCCCCTGCACTCCAGAATGATGTTCTTGCAGTCAAGGGCAAAGAATGTGCACTTAGTGAATTAGTTTTCTCCCCCGGAATTGTATAACACCACCTGTATGGCACTGCTGGCAGAGATACATTTCCCCTTCCTGATCCTGCTCTTCCCTCTCCCCATCTTCCTCTCCCCCTAAGAAGGGGTTTTACTATCTGTGACAGGGGCACTCGGAGAACAATGAGAAAGCGGTTCAGAGACAGAAGCAATGGCTGATATTATGGTACCACATCTTTTATTGGCACTATTCGCCTCAATGGCATCAATTTACTGTGGCAATACTTGTTATGCCCAGGTAAAAATGTAAGCTTGGCAGACATTTTCTCAAGGACGCGGGGCCAGTAACAAGAAAACATGCCCTTTTACTGGAGATCCACCTCGATCATTACCATGGCCAACACTCCGCATTTGCTTGGACCATGAGGTTTGTATCAGATGTGGATGTACATTTTGTGTCACCTGTAGTCAGGGAGGGATTCAGATTCACTATGTCAGGGCGTTTGAAGCCCACAAAGCATCAGGCCTCGGTGGCATAACTATTGACCTCAAACCTTGTGAGAACTAGGTGACAGGTACTTGTGAGGTCCATCCCTTTCCTGCATCTATGGCTTAGTCACCAAGGAAGGTGTGGAAGTTGACTCAGGTGTTGTGAGTGTTGTAATATGACCCTACACATGCCCGGGTGTGGCCCTGGGAGGCGCGGACAAGCCACTCGAAGGAGAAAATTTCTTCAGGTTTTACATAACAGCTTGTAAAGCTATAAAACAACATATCCAATTGCCATAGCTTGAATTGCCAAAATCTGCTGAGGAGAAAGGAAGTAATGGGCTCTCATAGTCATTTAGAGCCAATCATCTCACATTCATACACCCCTCAAACAGTGCACACCATACTAGGCCATACGTGTGAACCTTCTGAGAAACTTTGAGTAACATGTAACAAATTACATGTTACTCCTATACTTTGAAAGGTGGCAAGCACTTTCTCAAACATAGTAACACGAGTGTTAACATTTGCACTTCATACAAAGCGGCTCAACATGATTCTCATTTCCAGGAAGTTTCAATTATTTAACATTGATTAAAGTGACATACATCAAACATCTGTTAAAATAGAACCATGCGAGGAAACAACCAGTGTTATTCTAGCTTGAAGAAAGCCTTTGGTGAGATTCATTCTCGAATACAATACTTCAGATGGATTTTTTAACTAAAAAATACATACAAATTATGCTGTACTTTTCATGAATCATGAAAACGCTATCAGAAACTGAACGTGTAAAACATGTTTAAAGTGCCTATTTGTGCACTCGATTATTCTCTATGGGCACTTCATGACTGATTTCCATGGGTCAAGGTTACAAAGCTCTGGTCTGGAGGCAAACAGAGAAAAAGAGAAACTTCAGACCTGTTTATCAGATCCCCCCCCCCCCCCCCTTTAATGCTTTTGCCCCTTGTTCAGTGTTGTAGGACGGATCAGGAATGCTCTGCCCCTTGTGGAGGTATGACCCTGGATCTGTTGTAGTATTAGTCAACTATACTCTGTCTCATGTGAGATATGACCTGTGAGTACACCATGTGGGCAAGTGGTTACCTTAGCCATTTTGTTGATTTGGCCAAGTCAGAGGTCATGAGTTCAATCCTGGCCCCATGCGCATCTTGTTTTCTATGGAATCTTCCAAGAAAGAAATTCCGTAGCTTCTTGGACGCTTCATGGTTGGTCTGTCACCTTGACACTAGGATGCTTACGTGTCAAGCCCACAGCGCAAGTCTATTGGTCATGTGGCTGGTTCAGGCCACTTCCAAGGAATGTGCTTTCGAGTTCTAGGACTCGACAGACAGCTACAAAAGGATTTTTCTTGCATGCTGATCAATTAATCCCGGCTTGATGCTCTCTTGCGTATTGATGACTTGAGCTGTTCTTGATGTGTAAACTAAGGTGCTTGTACTCTTGAAGGTGAAGTGTATGTGTTGTTAATTTTGGGGTGCATGACACATGTTAGCAAAGGAAGAAGGTTTAAAAAACTTTGTGAGCTTTTTGGTTTTGTTGCTTCTCTGCCAGAGGTGGCTAGCGCAGTAGCTAACAAAGGGTTATGGACCCACGCCTCTTGTTAGAAAAGTTTCATGCACGCAACCGCTAAGTCACAAGGAGTGAGAGCGCCTTCGCTCTCAGCCAAGTTCTTTGTTTGTAGGTCAACATCAGCAGGAGAGGAATGCAAAATATCTGTACTTTTCCACCTTGGGAGCTGACATCTGCCTACATCAGATTACATCAGCCTACATCTGATTACAACGGGCAACGTGAACAGGGGAAGTAGTTGCCTCTTTCCACCAACAGCCTAGAGAGACCTCAAACACAGGTTCATCGGCATCAACAACAGGTAAAGCCGCTGTAGCAGTTCGAATAATATGAGTGCCAAGGACCGGGGAACCTGGGAATCATTCGCCCATCGTCAATTTTCATGGAGAGGGGTTTTCCCTCTGGAAGTGGCAGTTTGAGATCATCATGGATGACAGAGATCTTCTAGGATATTCTGACGAAACTATCCCGGCACCAAAGGAAGAGGGTGCTGACCTTGTGGCATGGGTCAAGCTCAACAAGAAGGCTCTCGTCATTCTTATGTCCTCCATACAACCCTCAGTCCTTTCACACATCAGCGGTTGTATAGTGGCAACCACGGCATACGCCAAACTCGGCAAGGTGTTTCAGTCCTCCTCACTTGCCAACCGTCTCTTCATTCAGAAAAACCTCATCAGCATGAGGCTTGGTGAAGGGGAGGATGTCTCCGTCTTCATGCCAAATTTTGAGACGCTCTTGCAACAAGCCACCGGCATGGGGTGGGACCTAAAATCTGATATGCAGGCCATGATGTTTCTGATGACACAGCCGGAAAGCTGGAGCCTCATGATAACAGTGATTAGAGGGTGGACTGAAGATCAATTCTTCTACACCACCATCTCTGAGTATATGCAGAATGAAGCCATGTGTCATAGCAACAATGAAGCAAACATGGTTGCCTTTGCCTCACAAAGCAGTGGCACCTTTCGCAATACCTCCTCCTCTGGGTACAAAGGAAACAACAGCACTAGCACCAGTGGAAGGGTGCAAAGCACCAAGTAAACTGCCATAGTTGTGGCAAGGCTAGAAACTAGGCTCGAGAGTGCCGTGTACCCAAGAGAGAGGGAGGAGACGGGGATGAGTGGCGAGGGGAAATGATGGGAAGGATCGCACAAGCTTGATGGCTGAGTGTGCCTCCAACAAAGGGAGGGTCATACTCAGGCCCAGAGCATACAGTCTTGACTCAGGCACAAACGAGCACACCACTTATGATAAGAGAGACTTCATCTCTCTTGCTCCATGTAACAAGAACTTTAGAGTCGCCAACGACAAGGTTGAGGCAGCCGTCGTAGTCGATAATGCGTGCCGCCTTTTTATCTTGAAAGTGCTAAGGTCGCTACTTGAACCCAACTCATGATCTCCAAACTTTGAAAACCATTATCTCACTCAAACGAACTCTGAATTGAGTTCCATACATTGCGTTGAGATCTGTGAAACATCATCTATGTCGATGTGGGTCCGATATTTTTCATTGATAAGGGGAAAAAAAGAAGTGGCAAGGGACAGCATCAGCAGTAGCAACAGTCGATGACTATTTGCAGTGGATGTTTTGTCCACTGCTACAACTGCGGGGACACTCATTGCTGCACAGAGCGTAAGTATTCCATTGATAGGCCTCGGATCATGCGTGCCCTCCACGCAATGCATGTGCAATAGATATCCTCCAATGTCACACGCACAGGCTGCGCTGTGCTAACAAGTGTAACAGACAGAGTCACTTCACAAGGCAACAGTAGTGATATGAACAATTGGAATCACACTATTGTGGAGATTTTTTAGCTGGTGGCGCTTCGTACTCTGGGAGGTACAATTTTGTTCTCACAGGCGGATGGTCCCCAAAGAGCTGATCCTGTTGTGTCCATTGCTCCTCATGATGCTTCTGGAGGGAACTCAGTCACCTTGTTATGAGGATGGACCTGACACTGTCAAATGGCTTGACGAGTCATAGGTCTTTGTTTTTCATTGGTGTCATGAGTCATCTGGTTCACATCCATCAGAGACGGAGTGTTTTGTGGCATGTCATCCAATGTCAAAGAGTGGTCGTGAGCCGAGTGACACCTAAATCATTGACTCTGGTTCCAACCATCATCCCACTTGTCATCGTAGTGAATTTGTCGTGCTTGGTCTCCTTGCGTCTATTTGGTTGGTTCACATAGGTTTTGGTCAGTTGTTACCTCTATAGGGAGTTGGAGTTTTGAGGTTTGATGGTCTGTCTAGACCCTTACACATTTCCAATGTGCTCTTTGCCCCTGTTCTTGAGCTCGGCTTGCTCTCTGTCCGTGCATGTACCAGGATGGGTCTCGTTGTTGAGCACTTTGCTGACTCTGCCACAATGATTTCCCTTCACACACGTGTCATTGTGCTTTGTGCCTCCATTGTTAATGACCTCATCATGTGTCTCATTGCACTCCTACTTCTTCTCCCTTTCTCTTTTACGTGTGGATTTTTACTAGTGTTGTCTCCTCAGAGCACTAGTGCTTGTAGCATCATCGCATTTTTCATGTAAGCTCATACACTGTTTCCAAGATCATTCAAACTCAACCAGCCCTTGGTCTTGATACGGCTTCCTTCAAGAAGCCATCCAAGACCGATTTCATTTCTACACCTAGGGTACATGTACCAGTGCTCTTAGCCTGACGAAAATTCTTGGGCACTGCGTCCGCTAGAGTTGGTGAACTCGGACTTTTTTGGGTCCCCTCCCATTTGAGTTTCTCTCAGATTGCGGTCGATCTGTTCTCACCTTGACTGATGACTTCACCCAGATGCGGTGGCTCTACAGACTCCACCACAAAACGGATGTTTCCCTAGTGGTTCGATTGTGGCTGGTGATGCTGAGCATCAGTCGCATCACATCCTTCACACGTTCTACGTGGATTGTGTTGGCGACTTCTTAGGCAAGATGGATGCCTACATTATTGAGCACGATATCTCTCATCGGCTCTCTATCTCTAATACACCAAAGAAGAACGGTATGTGTGAGCATTAGAACCGCACCATAGAGGATGTGGTCTGCTCCATGAGATATGAGGATGGTCTTCTAGAGTCCTTTCCATTTGAGGGCTTCTCCTACATGACGTGAGTCTACAACCACTTACCGCACGGTCATCTTCCAGACCATGTCAAGCCGTACAAGCTATGATCCGTCAATCACGCTAACTTTTATCTTACTCACGTTTGATAGTCCCTTGCCTTTGTCTGGTACGCCAAGGAACACCAGGGGTCCAGCATCTCACCTCAGGGTCGCATGTATACCTTCCTCAGCAACTCCCAGCCATCAAAGGCCTGGAATTTCTAGCCCCTGCTCGCCATCATATTGTCTAGTCCTGAGATACTCTCTTCTTTGAGGCTCTTGCCTACCATAATCTGTTAAGAATTCAGTCACTAGCCGCCGACCATGTTTCCACCTATGTGGATTCTTAGCGGATGACACATAGCTCTTCTTAACAAGTGGTCGTCCACGAGTGAGTACTTGGGCATGTCATACATTTTTCAAGATTTTCCACAATTCATTCAAGTGATCAAATTTCGTCATTAACTGACAAGCCCGTAGCATTCTGTCATTAAGTTTTCTCACGACTCACACGAGGACACTGGCAAAATACAGAGTTCTCATCCTGTCCTTTCCTAGTAAGTGCTCGTCCACGACTAAATACTTGGGGCATACGCCACATGTTTTTCAAGACTTCCGAAAGTTTGCTCAAGTGATGGCATTATCTCATTAGTTTACGAAATCATGGCATCGTATTATAAAGTTGTCAAACATGGGACATGGTACCTTTGAACTACAAACACGCTGCATTTCTCTCAAGTGTGGTGGAATGTGGGGACGATTTACTGGTCCGGCCTCTACAGTTCATTTGATTCTTCAACTGCAGTGAAAGGACACTTGGGTTCGACCACAACATCTGGACACGTAGCTTTCGACTTGATTCGTTCAAGGCCATTCACATTACTTTGCTGTTTGAATTTGGTTGAATTGACCGTTTGTGCCCGTGCCTCGATTGTTTGTGGAACTTTGAAAAAGTTTGAAGCGTTGAGAGCAAAGTCGTCGGGCGAGCTAAGAATTGGGCCCACATCTCGCTTTGCTTCTGGCCCACCCATTCCTAATGGCCAAGCGTGTTGTGAGGGAGGGATTGTGTGCGTTGGACAATTTTCGATGTTCACATCTTGCCACATCCATACACAGTCCCCCAAGGACAATGCGTGGGTAGTTGATATCTTGCATCTGGCCCACAATCCTCCGGAGGAGACTTTGTTTGAAGTGTGAAAGTGTGTAGTTAATTATCAATGTTGCAGTGTCCGAAGTGATTTAACAATGAGAGCATAACTTTGCATGGGCTTGAACAGTCCAAGGAAGTGAATTATTTCAGGTGAAGGTAAGAGGAATTTTAGTATGTCTCTGCTGGCCATCGTCCCAACAAGAAAAAGGCATGGTATAACCTTCTCCCACATCAGCTGTTGAACCCACCCGAGTTCCATGAAGATCACATCACAAACCCTTAAAACCCGAGCTCATGTGAGTTGTGATTCCACAATCCTCTACATGCAGGGCTACAATACCACGGTGTTTAGTACTGCGGTACTCAAGTAGCATAGAATCATAGTACCACGGTAAAAACACCGCAATATCGTAGTTTTGTGGCAACTCACTACCGATACCAGTACCGGTACTACGTTATCGATGGTATTGGTAGAATAATGCAATGTTATGCAAGTACCTACTATACACAGTATACCACTTTATAAATCACAACTTGTATCACGGTACAAAATGTGTACCACAGTACTGAATGCCCAAATATCTTGCTTACACCAAAAATGAATTCTAAGCTCAAGAACTGAGATCAGTGGTAAATTTCATCAACTTGGAACTCAAGTGTGTTCACTCACAAAGAAGGATACATCTTCACATGATGTTCACTTGAGGAGTATGGACGTGTTTGGGTGGAGTAAAAGTCAGGGAGCGATGCTCCAGTTAAGTGTTATAGTGTCTCTTGTATTCGTCCATTTTTAGAACTGAATTAAGTGACAGTTAAACTTGACTATTATTTCCAGCCTTGGAGTTTTGGACCTACTGATCCAAAAGCACAGGCTTTCTTTTAGTGTCTTATGTTTTTGGAATGTGCTGTTCATGTCCTTGGTCCATCCCTTGGACTTCGCTCTTTGAACCTTAAACTTTCAAATGTCAAGGGAAAAATGTACGCCGCAGCTTGCTTCGCACGTAGATTCGCACCTCACTGCGCAGGTTCACATCCGCATGCAATCCCACACGCAACACAATGGTTTGGTGCCGTCACTTCCATTGCGACAAGTCTTGCTATGCGATGGCTGGCAAGCCAATGAATTGTATCAAGAACTGTACATCCAACAGTTGTGTGGCACAGTTTGTTGTGATGTGAGTTGTTTATGTTTGTTTGTACAGCTTGCTATGACCACTCGGCCGTGTCCATGCTCCTGCAAATCCCTGATGCGGGCCCAGCTGGCTCCGGGGCACCGATGGTTGGTGGATCCACCCACTAGCAGCTGCCAGACGGCTGCCACGACGTCCCGTATGCTTGCTTGGGTGCACTACAGTTTTTCTGCAGACGCTGGAGTTTTCTTGGTGGACTGGCTCTCGAGCCCGATTTTCATGTTGTGCATTCTCTCTCCACTAATCGATGCCGGACTTGTGCGTGTGACTAGTCATAGCGTCCGGCTCAAGATTTTGTATCCGTAGGTTTAGACGATGTTGCGTTTGGATGCTTGTGCACAGAGTTACGGCCAAAACAGTGGTTTTGAGCCGGTTTTAGGACAAATTGACACTGCCGCGTGCGTCACCCGCTGTGTACCGCGGCAGGTATTTATGCTATGTGCTTCTCACTTGTCATTTCTCTCTGCATTACTAAGCTGTTGGAGCTTATGAGAATTTGCGCGTCTCCCTAGCCTGATCCTTGTTATTTCTTGCACCTGCTTGCTTGCTAGTGCGCTAGCTGACTGGACAGTGTCGCCGCGTTAGCAGCAGCAAGGTCAGGAAGCTTCCTATCAATTCTTCATAGTATCAGAGCAGTGAGAACCCTCTTGCTGAACTGCGCCGCAGAGACGCAGCACCAGCAGCAACAGTGGGAGTCACCGCCGCCGCCACATCCTGGGACCGGTTGCAGCCGACGTTAGCAGCAGCGACGTCACCACGCAATCGCCACCACCGTAGCAAGAAGAGCTGCGACAGTGACGAGATCCAACAGCCACATCGCTGAGCAACAATAGCACCGAGTGGCAGCAGCAGCCGTGTCTACCTGCCAGCGTGTAATGAAACAAAAAAATTGGAGTAGTAGCTCGTAGCAGCAGCTTACGGCGGCGGCTGTGAGTAGTGGTAGCGCGCAGCGATGGCATCGGCAGCCGCAAGCAGCAATAGTAGCGCACTAGCAGCATTACAGCTGCTCCAGCGACAGCACCAACAGTGGCAGCGGCAGCATTGCAGCAGCAGCAGCTGCTACAGCAGTGCAACCTCTACGGCGAACGCAGCAGCAGCAGACCGGCCACAGCAGCAACGGAGGGCTTGCGCGGCACTGCTGCTGCATCGCAGTGCTGTGCAGCAGCGTAGGAACTACGCAGCACTGCGCAGACCTGCGTGGCACTGCGGGGGCCTACGTAGCCCCTGCGCAACCGCGAGTAGGGGGTGACGACGTTACCCCCACCAGTCACGCGGAGTTTGCGTAACCTGCAAAAAGATTAGAAATAGAAAACAAATAATCACGAACGTTTTTTTTGCCATCATGAAAAACGTTAGCGTTTTCTCGCTAGCGTGAAAAACGCTGACGTCATGACCGATTGTGCTGATGTCAGCAATTTTGGGGTCAAAACGTCAGTTTTTCTGAACGTTTTAACTCCTCAAGAGACCCTGTCAGTTTTTTCTTCGGAGCATTTTTTATGTTCAGCCACATACTGAGCATTGCGATGGCGTCGGTCCGTGACAAGGGCAAAGGGCTAGTTGACCCCTCCTCTTCCTCCTTTCCGGGCGTTATGAGTCCGCGGTCGCAGTTCCTCGTGATCGACGAGCTTCATCAGTCGCACAACGCGATGCGCCGGCAGCAGCAGTGGCAATCTGACGCGTTTTAGGAGATCACGGAGTTACTATGGGGTCGTTTGGGGGCCTCACAGCAGCCACCTGGAGGATCTAGTGGAACTACACCATCTGCTCAGCAGTCTACACCCTACACAGCGTCGCGGCCTCAGCACCACTCATCACAGGTTGACACCTGGGATGAGGAGGAGATTGAGGATGACTCCTATGAGCATGAGCTTCATTTTCTTGAGGAGCGCATCCGTGAGTTACGCCTGGGGTTGCAGCCTCCCACTCCGCGACCTTCTCGCTGTCGGGATCAGCCAAGTCGTTCAGCAGCGTTCACTTTTGGTGGCGTTTCCCTCACTCGTGGACTCACCATACCTCGTCCACCGTATCCTGAGCCTGAGGTTGCCCTCCCCACGGAGCAACGACCGAAGGACTTTGAGACACCTCCACCCCGTTACGATAGCGACAAGGGCTTTGATTGCTGGGAGACCTTATTTCGGGTGTGGGCCGATTCGGAGGGTGTCTGGCCCTACTGCCACAGCCGGTACCAGACCCGCGACGCTCACCAGGTCCAGAAAGCAGCGAGAGCGATGCGCGGTCTCCTCTACGCCATGCCGCGGGAGACTGTGGTCGACTTCTGACCCTTCCTTGATCAGACCGGGACCAGGAATGGAGCAGATCCCCGTTAGGGCTGGGAGCTTGCCTTGACACTTCTCGCTGCGGAGACCCATGCCACGAGGGCGACCCGACTACGTGAGTTTCACTCCCTCCGTCAGGGTCCCACGGAGGCTGCAGCTGCCTACTGGAGGCACGTGATGCGCCTTTACACGCGCCTTGGGACCAGTGGTGGGACGCAGCTGTGGGCACTCGACACCATCATGATGAGGGTGAATTTGGACCATGTGAAGCTCTTTACGGGCTTCGACCGTGTGGCTCTCTCTGAGTTGTCGGCGTCATTACTTCTGCTTCCTTCGGCTCCTCGATACTTGATCTAGGCCACATCGGCTCATGAGGCTGCCATCGGCCATCAGCAGAGTCCAGTTGTTGCTGAAGTGACTACGACCCCTCCTACGCCTCTGTCCAATCTCAACAGTCCTACCTTCATAGCTTCCTCCTCCTCCTCCTCTACCCCGAGCGGCCACACTCCAGAAATTGCAGTGGCCTCACAGGGGAAGAAGGGGAAGAAACGACACGAGAAGGGACAGTATCAGCAACAACAGCACTCGACGAGTAGTGGCAGTGGACAATCTGTCCACTACTACAACTATGGAGGCGCTTACCGCTACACAGAGTGTGAGCAGCCCCTTGACTAGACTCGGATCATGCGTGGCCTTCAAGCATTGCACACGTAGTGGATTTCCTTGAGTAACACACAGACTGGACGCGCCACGATCACGACTGCAGCAGAGGCATCCGTTTCACCAGGCGATAGCGGTGTTGTGGACCCTCGGGATTGCACGATCGCAGAGCTTCGTGAGCCACTGGCGCTTCATACTCAAGGAGGTCAGAGTGTGTTGTCACAGTCGAGTGGTCCCGACACAGCTTGTGTTACTGTGTCTGCTGCCCGTGATGATGCTTGTGGTGGAACTATGTTGGCTTGCGATGAGGATGGACCTGACAGTACCGACTGGCTTGACGAGTCAAAGATCCGTGCTATTCATCGTTGTCATGAGTCCTCTCCTAAGCGTCCAGCAAAGGCATAGTGTTCTGTGGCATGTTGCTCAGTGTTGACGATTGGTCGTGAGCCGGGTGGCACCTGGATTATTGACTCTGGTGCCACCCATCACATGACCTATCGTTGTACTGACTTCGTTGTGGTCGGTCCGTTTGCGTCCGTTCGGTCTGTTCCCACAGGGTCTGGTAAGGGTGAAACCAAGCCTAGAACCGCGGTTCTTGGAAGAGACCCGGACTCGTGGGTCGGGTCCAGCGGCCGGACCCGGGACCGCGAGTCGAGTCCGGCCCGCGGACTCGGAACCGCGAGTCCACACAAGGACTCGCGAGTCCCTGGAACCGCGAGTCCAATAGGTTTCGGACTGCGGGTCCCCTCGACCTTGACTTGGCATTTCACTTTTTTTTATGGCCAACATCAACAATATCATGTGTTTTTTTACTTCTTTTTTTGACACTTGGGTCAAGCCACTTTTCTCCATGACTCCACCACAATGTGTGAGCTACCAGTGTGCATGCAGAGAGCAGCAAGTGAGCAACTACTGGGCAACTCGTGAGCATCTCAGTTCAAGTTCTAACTATCCTTTTCGTGATTTAGTAACCACAAGTTGTTCTTTGTGAGCAACTACCAGTGAGCAACCACAACTAGTTAGCAACTACAGAGGAACTAATTAGCAAGTATGCAGCAACTAGTGAGTAACAAGTCAGCAAGCAGTGAGCAAGTGCTTAGAGGAAGCTCGCAGAGAGCAAGAATTCAGAGAGTAAACAGAGAGCAAACAGAGAGAAAGAGACATGAATGTGAAACTTGACTGATTCATGACAGAGTACAATGCAACATGTTCTTGGAAACAAAACTGAAAACTAACTACGAGGCAACCTCTACTACATCCTCCTCATCCTCCTCATCCTCTTCCTCCTCCCCGGCCTCATCCTCTTTTTCCTCTTCACCATCCTCATCCTCAGAGGATGAGCTCTCATCGCTCTCATTAGCGGACTCTGCACCCAGTGCCTCGTCATCGTCGCCCCCCTCGTCATCCGAGTCTGGCAGCATTGCGTTGACAAGGCCTTGAAT
>SZWC01004860.1:123766-134236 GCA_023375785.1 Penium margaritaceum | reverse complement strand
CACGCACACACACACACACACACACACACACACACACACACACACACACACACACACACACACACACACACACACACACACACACAGAAACACATACACCGATGCACACACACACGTACACATACACATACACACATGCGCACGCATGTACATGCACGCACACATGCACGCTTGCAAGCACGCATGCACCCCAATTTCCTCCCAGTCCACATTGTCCCTCTAGGAAGACCACTTTCCAGACTCCAAAAACATCTTGCTACCGTGAGAGTGAGTGACTCAATCAAGGAGCGAGTGAGTGAATGTGAGAGTGACCTCGGGAGTGAGGGATTGAGTGAGAGAACGTGAGAGTGAGCAAGTGGGTGAGGAAGTGAGCGAGCAAGTGAGTGTGGGTGGTGAGTGAGTGAGTTTTAATCTCATATCATGAACATGAACATTGTGCCTAGCCTTAATCAGTAGCTGGGTCCTTTCATGGGACAATTATCTGTCTTGGCGGATGGTGCCCCGATCCCACAGCCGCCCTTGGCCGAGCAAGCGCAACTCCACACACGCCCGATGAGGATGTCAGTTATGATAGCGAAACTAGCTGAATGCATCCCTTGGGGTAAGTGAGTGAGTGAATGAATGAGTGAGTGAGTGAGTGAGTGAGTGAGTGAGTGAGTGAGTGAGTGAGTGAGTGAATGAATGAGTGAGTGAATGAGCAAGTGAGTGGGCAAGCAAGTGAAAGACTGAGTGAGTGAGTACATGCATTCGTGTGTGCATGTATGGATGTGTGCTTGTATGCGTATGTGAGTAATTGAGTGATTTAGTGAGTGAGTGAGTGAGTTTCTGAGTGAGAGTGAGTGATTGAATAACTGAGCAAGTGAGTGAGTGAGTACTCGGATGGGCGGGTGGTGGACGGATGGGCGGGTGGGCGAGTGCAAGTACTTGACTAACTGATTGACCGACCAACCAAAGGACCGACCGACCGACCGACCGACCGACCGACCGACCGACCGATTGACTGAGCAAGGAAACAAACAAATAAGTGAGCAAGTGAGCAAGAGGGTAGGTGGACGAGCGAGTGGGTGGGTTGGTATGTGGATCGATAGGTGGGTCGGTGAGTGAGTGACTAAGCGAGTGAGTGAGTGAGTCAGTGAGTGAGTGAGTAAGTGAGTGAGTGAGTGAGTGAGTGAGTGAGTGAGTGAGTGAGTGAGTTTGAACTCAGTTATGAATTGAAATAGTACATACGAGGACAAGATAAGAGGTTTGGACTATCAAATCTCTCTACAAGCTAGAAGAAGGCAGAAAACAAGAAAAAAACCGATGAGGAATGTCGGACCACAAGAAAGGTGGTTCAAGGCCAAAGATACTCTAGCTCCTGATGATCAGCACCATAGTCAAAGCTCCCGTGGACCCTGAAGGCCATACTTTGTACACTCAAATGATATTGACAACCTGACCCTGCAGACCACTCCTCTACTCTTGGTCCACAAAGCACAAGTCGGCCTCTGATGGGTCCTCGGAACAGATGAGTAGCGCCCGTCGGGCACGGGCCACATTTGCCTGGAACGCCTTGTCCTGGGGCCACTCCAATGCGTGCCGTCTGATCTGCTGTACCTGTGCTCTCTACAAGGCCACTGCCAGCCTCTGGTTTAGCAGGGCGCAAAGGGGCCGTGCCACCCCGTCTATGCCTTCGTGTCTCGCGAGTCGTCACTTTGATGTAGCAATAGCTGATCGTAATACTCCCCCTAGACCGCGGGAAAAAGCGCCGAACGTTTCTAGGGCGGGAAACACAAAGTCAAGCCGGTCCTGATGAGCCTCACTCCTCCACTATCCGTATTTTCTCTCCTTCGCAAGCACTGCCTCCGCCAATGCTGCTCCTGGAGAGCCGATGCACGTCCCAGGGACGGCCGCTGTGAGTGAGTGAATGAGTGAGTGAGTTTCAAATCATTAATGAATTGAGATAGTACATACGAGGGCAAGGTAAGATGTTTGGACTATAAATACTATCTACAAGCTAGAAGAAGTGAGTGAGTGAGTGAGTGAGTGAGTGAGTGAGTGAGTGAGTGAGTGAGTGAGTGAATGAGTGAGTGAGTGAGTAAGTGAATGAGCGAGTAAATGAGCTAGCAAGTGAGTGAATGAGTGAGTGAGTGAGTACTTGCGTACGTGTGTGTGTGCATGCATGCGTACATGCATGCATATGTGAGTGAGTGAGTGAGTGAGTTTAAACTTGTTAATGAATGGAAACAATACATACAAGGGCAAGAGAAGATGTTTTAGACCATAAGCAATCTCTACAAGCTAGGAGAAGGCAGTAACAGGATACCGAGGAGGAGTGCCGGGCTACAAGAAAGGTGGTTCAAGGCCAAATATACTCCAAATCCTGATGATCAACACAATCGACAAAGCTCCCCTGGACCTTGAAGGCCATACTCGGTAGACTGGAATGATAATGACAGCCTGGGCCCTGAGACCACCCCTCTACTCTCGGCCCACAAAACATAGGTCGGCCTTTGATGGGCCCTCGGATCGGTTGAGTAGCGCCCGTCGGGCACGGGCCACACCTATCTCAAACGCCTCGTCCTGGGCCCATTCCAATGCATGCCGTCTGATCTGCTGTGCCTATGCTCTCTACAAGGCCATCGCCATCCTCTGGTTTAGTAGGGCTTGAAGGGGCCGTGCCACCCTGTTTATGCCACCGTTTCTTGCCAGTCGTCACTTTGACATGTCAGTAGCAGACCGTAACACTCCTCTTGGGCCGCAAGAAAAGCTCCGAACATCTCCAAAGCCGGAAACACGAAGTCAAGCCGGTCCCCATCTGCCTCTCTCCTCCACTGTCTGTATTTCCTGTCCTTCGCACGCACCGCCTCCGCCAATGTTGCTCCTGACTGGAGAGTCAATGCCCGTCTCATTGATGGCCGCTGTGGATCTGTCATGACCACGTCAAGTACCAGCCGGTATCCCGTGGCTTGGTCCAAGCACGCAATATCTAGCCATCCCTCTCGCAAAATCCCCTAAGGGTCCTCTTGTACGCCACTCATGCCAATGTCTTGCATCATCGCAGCCAACTCCCGTACCATTGCATCGTGAACAGCCTTTGGCGCTCTACCCCACACACTTCGCAGCATGTGCTGCGGCACGCAGGGGCGAAGCGGCGCTCCAGCTGGGCAGACACAATTAGGGGTGTGGCGTAAGTGTGCCAATGCAGGTCAAGCTGGAATCTTCACGCCACGCGCCAATCCTCTAGTGCCGTGTATAATCGATCCACCACCGACCGCGCATGAGCCAGCATCCAATCCCTGCTGTGATCCTCCTGAACTGTTGCCAAGTGCTGTAGCTACGAGAGAGCCTCCTCCACTCCCAAGTCTGCCGAGACCGTCGCCCACAAGTCTGTCACGTGTTTCTCGTGTAGCCATGAGCTCAAGTCCTGAAACAACCGGTGTGGGCTCCACCGCTCACACGCCACCAAGTCGGGGATCTCACTACTGATGGACTTTGGTAGTCTCCACATGGTCTCCTCCTATAGCTCCTCAAAAGGCCCTCTATACCATCCTCTCTGTGTCCGCTTTGCCGCTACATCCTCCTCCCCCGGATCTACTACATGAAGGAGCTGGCGCAGATCGTGCCAGGTTTGGAGGCGGCTGTAGATATAAGAGAGCGGAGCTAATGCTACCTTTGGGGCTAGACCTAAGCCACCGAGCCGGATGGCCAACTGAGCCTGGCGCTTTGCGTGTGCTACCGCTCATCTCTCTCGTGGTGTTTGTACACCCTCCAACTGGACCAGCCGCCGAAGACACACCCCCACGCACTTGTCAAATGCCCAGAGGCAAGAAAGCCACCACTGTGATGGAGGTGTCAGCCATGTGAGGTGCTACAAGTACTGCATGACACACTCGCAAAGAACCGCAAAGGCCGTCTCTACATTCAGTAGGTCAGACAGCCACCCCATCAAGGCTTCCTACGCTCTTACATACTCCTCCAACCGCTCCCAAAAAAAAGCCGGCATCATCAATGGCGCCCCCAAAGTAACCATGTCCTCCACCACCCTGGTGACCCTCACAAGGCCAGCTGGAATCTGCTCCACCGATGCCGAGAGAAAGATCTGGCACTTGTGGGCTCGGACCTCCATGTCAATTGCCGCCAACCCAGCCTGCAGCACCATGAACCCCGCCTCCAATACTGCAGCGGGCCCCATCATGGAAGTGTCGTCCAAGTATGCCATAACCTGTCCATCACTGCCTGAGCTGCCTGAAATGCGCCTTGCTGCATTAGTGCATACAAGAACGGGCCGATCGAGTCCCCCTGGCGGACCCCACTCTCTGACCGTAGTACCGCAGGCCTAGCCCCTCCCTGGTAGTACAAGTCCGACGGCTGATCGTAGAAGAGGGCCAAAGGGAGGTTGAGATGAGTAAAGTCCCGATCCCGGAGTAACTAAAAAATCGTTGCACGCTCAATTGAGTTACACGTGTTCCGGACATCGATGCTCAGCAATCCCCAATTTGGACACGTATCCAACTGCTTGGATATGGTGTGGACAATCGTGTCTGCTCCTACCTGCACCACCATGGCCTGTTGCACTAGAGCCATTGCCGCATGTATCTCTTGACGCTGAGTAGTGACCATTCAGAGTGATACCAGCCGCCACAATGTCTCTCCCACTGCTATGGGCAAACTCTACCATTGGGCTTGGCCAAAGCAATGAACCTGCTTGTTGCTATGAATCTCCATGCCATTGGGTGCAGCCGACCTTGAAAAATCGCCCCCATAAACCGGGTCAGCAGCCGTGTCTGTCTCTCATCTTCCACCACAACCTGGCGTAGGTGATCCAGCGTCAACCCCGATGGCCCAACTCTGGAACCGCGGCTACTGCCGAGAAGAGCTTTGCACACACCGTCAGCGTCCGACACTCTTGTAGGCCCTAGGCGCATCGCCTCTGCCATCCAAGCCGGGATCGGCCGCTTTACCTCTGGATGCTTGGCCCTAAGCTGCTCTAGGACAACTAGGCTGGGAGGGGCTAGGGCTGAGTTTGCCAAGGTATCACACGCTTTGGAAGTACTCTCGTACCGAAAACAGGTAACTACCTTGTACAGTCGTTCTCCCTAAATCTGTGCCTCTGATTGTCACAGTTGTCGTTGTGGGGGCGGGCGCCTTGCTGCCTGCGCATGAGCCACTGCCTCCTGCCACAAATCCTCCTACTCCCTTGCCTGGAACCTCGTCACTAGGCCTCTGACCCAATCCATGTCAGACTCCCGCCGGTGCATAGGTTGTACCTTCAAGATGAGGATGGACATCGCTCGGAGGAGGAGGAGGGGTCCCATAGCCTCCTCTGGCCGATCTATGCATCGGAATAGGGGCACTCCCATCGCCTCCCGGACCGCATCCATTACGCCAATAGGGATTTGTGAGAGCATGTGCGGGGGAAGCATGACCGGCCCATACCGAGGCCCCCTGTCCACCTCCTCTACCCAATTTCCTAGTCGCTTCCACCTCTGTCCCTCCCTCTCTGTAGCCCCATGCTAATCTCCTCCCCCCCTCCACCCGTGCCTACATGCTGCAGCTACTACTCCTGTGTGCCCTCGTGCTGCTGACAAGCTGGCTACTACTACTCAGACCGCTGGGCTTACTACTGTTGCTGCTGTCGTGTCTATTGACGCCGTTGTTGAACCTGCTGCTCATGTTGGGTCTGTTGCTGCTGCCTCTGGGCCTGCTATCGTTGGGGGTGCAACTCTTGCGGATCTTGCACAGGTGTCCCCTCCTGTGGGCATCGGGCTGGTGACTCCCTCCCCTGTGGTGGTCCACTCCAATCGGGTGGATACTACTGTTGCAAGGGCTCTCCCCACTCCTGGCCTGGTGGATGTCGTCGCTGTTGCTGGATGGCCTTCTGCTGATGGCGCCAACGCCCGTCCTCTTGCTGTTGCTCTATTGCCACTGTCGCGCCGCCACTGCCAACTCGTGGGCCAACAGGGACCGTACATCGTGATCGGCCCTCGCTCTTGTTTGTCGACTGATCCTAGGCCGCCAAACCATGTGTACTCTGAGCTTTCGGCGTGGTACCCCCCCTCCCCCCCCGCATCTATGGAGGACACCTGCTAGCCTATAGGGGAGGTAACGCCAAAAGGGGTTGTCCCAAGGACTGCGGCTGTTGTCCCCCACGGGAATCCTCTCGCCACCCACCCTCTAGATGCTCCTGTCCCTGCGGCACCCCGACGACCCCGCCTCCTGTGCCTAACCTAGCGTGGCCCACACATGGTCCGACCACCTCACGGGCATGAGCTAGCCAGGGGGTCAGAAATCTGTCACCTCCTCTCCCCCTCATGCCACCCCGGTACATTTTTTGTGGTGTCTGATGCAAGGGATATGTACTTGCTCTTGTGGCTCTCATCACGCTATACTCCTCATCTGCCATCTGGGGAAACCACTGGCGTAGGAACTCCTCCTCCACAGTGTGTGTCTGCTCCTCCTCTCCTAGAGTGGCCTCCCCCTGTGCTCCAGGGGCTGGTACGGGTGCCACTTTGGGGAGAGTTGTGCCACCTATCCTCCCCTCAACCTCAGCCAGGTCCCCATCTCCCATCTTATGCTCCTCGGATACCTCACCCCCACCCTTGCCACTCTGAGCCTCCCGTGTAAGACGGTCTCACTCGCGCCAGCCTGCATCATACTATAGGCGTTGGAGGTGTTGAGCTTCATGTAGTAAGTGCCTTGCCTGACATCTCCATCGCCACTCCGCCTCCCACCCTGCCATTCCGTACACTTGCTCTGAGTCATCCATCCCTTCTGACGCCCGGCTCTCAGCCAGCCACGCTTGCCGCTCCGCTGTCTCCACCGTACTCGATGCACAACTCTTAATCGGGCAGTCTTTCTCTACCTCCTCCACCTCTACCTCTAGAATCAGATCTCTTTGCCATTGTTGAATCCCTCATAGAGCAGACTAAAAGCACCACCTACGATGGCTGCAGTACCAGTGGGCGCGTTGAGAGTGTTGCGACCATCCCTCGAAGCCGCATCCCATCTACGGGCACCGCCAAGGGGGCCCTAGGTCAAAGATTGCCTCAACTCTCATCAGCTCACGTGCCTGTGGAGACTCGAGAGTCGTGCCATCTGCCTCTTTTCCCGCTCTCTCATCACCGTTGACAGCTACCCCAGCTCCTACCATGCTGTCTGGGGCTTATGAGGCACCCGCTCCATCCTCCCTCGAGACCCCAACTGCTGGTCTACCCTCAGTTGCTCCCTCCTCATCCCGGCTGTCCCCTGGAACACTCGTCCCCGGGTCAACCTGTCGCCGCACTCGCTGCATACATCGCATCTTCGACGGGGCATGGCGCAAGAGGAGGAAGGGTCGACGAGGTCTACCATCGGTGGAATCCTTGCCCACCCCATCCCAAGCCGGGCCTGCTCCTACATGGCTCTCCTCTTCGACCTCCCCCTCCTCTCTCTCTCTCTCTCCTCCCCCTTGTCGTCCTCTTCCTCAACCTCATTCGTAGGTGTAGACCCCATCCCTTGTCGTCGTGGGTCGTCGTCCTCCCCATCCGCTCCACCAGACCCCCCCGCACCCGTGAGGCCCTTACTTGGCTCCTCCCCTATTTTGTTGTCCGATCTTGACCCTCCTGCTACTTGTCTTGCGTCCTCCCGGCCCGACCTTCTCACCTCCTCTGACCTATCCCAGGATCCCCCTGGGCTAGTACCCTCACTCACAGTGTGGGCTCCCTCCATCACCGCTGTCAGTGGCCCAAGGGCAGGCGACACGGTTGCCACCATGAATACACGCTCTTGCTGACGCTAGCGCCACCGCCGCCAGGATGCCCCACTACGTCGGTGGGTCCCTCGTGCTCCCGAAAGTCCCCTTGTGCTTGTATCTGAGGCAGGTTGTAGACCGTGGCCAATGACGCCCCCACTACTCACCCACACCGACTCTATCTCCATCATCGGGTTCACCCGCTCCTGCGCCTTGTCCCCTTGAGACTCCTGATTCTCGGCCCCCCCATGTCCGAGGTCCAGGCGACTCCGCACCACAATTGCCCTCATATCTCTTGTAACTCGAGCGACCTGTCCAGAGGTGCTCCCCAATGCGGCCTCCCTCATCCCCTCTACATCCTCGTGCGGGGTCATTTCTATCTCATCCTTTACTTGAGGGGTGGGCGCATCTCTCACCGCCTCCGCGGCCTCACATAGGGAAAGGTCGACCGCCAGGATTGCTTGTCGTGCTTCAAGCAAACCGGTCTGGGACCCTAGGTCCACCATTTGTTGCTGGAGGCCCTGCATGATCCCCCACTGGAGCGCTCGCTCATGTCCTAAGAACTGCTACTGTAGGGTCACCCCCTCTCGGAGCTGCCTGATCTCTACCGCGTGGTCCTCCATTCGCAGGTCATATGCCTGGTATGGCGCTCTACAGTCCACGACTTCACAACGGAGGGCCTCTGTCTTGGAACGAGTCTGAGAGAGGACCACCGTCACCTCCTCCCTTTGGGCATGGAGGTCTACAAGGTATCATCCTATCTGCTCATCGTATAGTAGGAATAATCCCCGCAGATGCTCCCTGTGTCCTCGTGTACTGCCGTACACGTTGTGTGAACCTCCAATCGCACCCTAGTTAGGGAGTCTTGTCGCTCCGATTCCCTCTCTCCCCTCTGTCCGGTGGTCTCCCCTGTACCCGGACTCTCCATCCACTGGTCGACTGCCGCCTCCGTCGTCCCACTGCCCCCCGTAGGGGCTGGTCAGACGCATGTCCATTGGCGTCTCTGCCGTTGCCGTCTCCGGTCTCACCAAGGGCCTCTCCTGTACTTCGGAATCCATGGTCAAAACACCCCACCTGGTTGAGACACCTTGTCTCTCGCTTGCTCTCTATCCTCCTCGCTGTGCCCTCCACACCTTTGTTCTCCTCGCCTTGACTCCCCTGAGTTACCTTTTCTTGGTGCGCCTCCATGCTCCTCATGGGATTACCCATCCCCACTTTGCTCTCGTGCTCTAACTCTCGCCTCTCCTCTGCCGTTTCCGGTGGAACTTTTTGTCGCGCCTCATTGACTGTCTGTTGTCTCGTCCTCTCCTGCTTCGCTGCTCCGATTTCCGCCTGTTTCTTTTGCCAACTTTGTGGCCCTTTCACAGTCGTCTTGCATCTGCTGCGGGCTGGCC
This sequence comes from Penium margaritaceum, assembly GCA_023375785.1. NCBI lineage: Eukaryota > Viridiplantae > Streptophyta > Zygnematophyceae > Desmidiales > Peniaceae > Penium > Penium margaritaceum. Next base: position 125,131 of record SZWC01004860.1, on the reverse strand, counting down.
ATAGTGGAGGTTTTGGTTGTTCAACCCCCTTGAATTTGACTATAAGGGTCTTCCACCCACGGGGTTGTGGGTGGTTGGAGAGGGATTTCTTCCGTTGGTGGCGATGGCGATGAGGGCAGGATCCTACGGGTTCCCAAAAACGGGTTGATGTTCTCGAGATCATTGTTTTTTGGATTTTCAGGTAAGAACATCGGGACCAATGGGGTTGTTCTTGCTGAAGGAGGATGTTTGTGTGTTACCTTGTACCTAGGGTATTCTAGAAATACCCACTTTGGATATTCCAGGAAAGCTCCCTCTGGTGGGTGTTTCGGAAAAATCCTGGATCCCCTTTTGCGAGGAGAGGGGACTCCTCTCGCGGAAGCGAGAGGGGACCCCCTTCCTCCCCTGGCTCGTCGATGGTGGGGATCGACGGCCCTAGGGGGTCGCCATCCGGGCCGTCAATCCCCCCGGTCATCCCCCTCACTCTTTCCCCTCCTCCCCCATCGTCCGCCGTTTGGTGGCCGGCGGTTGGGCATCGTTCCCGCCGGCTACCTTCCGCTTGCACCCCTGCTGGGCCTCCCTCGCCCCACCCCCCTCCCCCCGACTGAGGGATGAGGACTATGAGCAGAGGGAGAGGGGGCGGTAGAGGACCCCCCCCCCGCTACTGCCTGCTGCCCTAGGCCGCCGGCTCCGCACGTATGGGGCGGCAAAACGTCATGGGTGCCACTCACCCTTCCCATGGGAGGCTTGCCACCTCCCCTTTCTCCTCCTTGATCCCCACCCTTCTCCATGTGGTAGGTCGATAGTGAGCCCATTGGAAAGCTCCCACCGAGGGCTTTCGAACGGGCCCATTCTCGTCTGGAACGGTACACCATGGAGGCAAAGCGGGACCGCCATGACCCAGCAGAAATGCTGACGTAAGCAGTCCACCGGGCTTTTTTCCCACTCTCTCTCTCTCTCTCCCTCCCTCTCTCTCTCTCTATCTATCTCTCTCTCTCTCTCTCTCTCTCTCTCTCTCTCTCTCTCTCTCTGTATGCCACATGGTGGAGTCGGAGTGGGCCCGTTGTGGAGCCCTCTCCTGGAGCTACCCACCGCGCCGGTACCCTCAGCGCCTCAAATGGTATCTTGTGCAGTCCAGTAGATGTGGGTGACATGGATGGGTCGATGACGTGGCGTGTGCAGCTGCTGAGGCACGCCACGTGGAGAAACTCGGTTCGCCGGGGCCGTGGGGGCGTCCTGGTGTGGCAGGCCCACTCTGGCTTGGGCCCAGAACCTGGGATGTCTGGGACCACCCCCTTTGGAACCCCCTTGAAAGCCCCCTTGAGGGTGAGAGAGTGAGTGAGAGAGTGAGTGAGTGAGTGAGTGAGTGAGTGAGTGAGTGAGTGA
>SZWC01004860.1:99975-118298 GCA_023375785.1 Penium margaritaceum | reverse complement strand
GGGGGGGGGGGAGAGGGGTCCTACGGGGTAGGGGGGTTTATGGAGGGGAGGAGAGGAGACTTGTGGGTATGGGGGACCCATAGAGGGGGCAGGGGGGTTCTGTAGGGGAGGGAGGCACTTATGGAGGAGGGGAGGGGGGTCCTACGGGGGTGGGTGGGTCCATGCATGGGAGAGGAGGGAGATGCTCGATGTTGCAGCTATTGCTGCTTGCAATTGCTATTGCTGCTTGCTGTTATTTGCTGCTCTTGCACGCTCCTTGCTGCTGCTGTACGTTGCTTTCTCTTCATTGTTACTGCTCATTACTCGATGCTTTTGCCTATTGCACTCTGCTACTGCTCGCTACTCTCTGCTTGTTTCTTGTTGCTGTTGATTAATGCTCAATACTGCTTGTCACTATTTCCAATGCTGATTGCTCCTTGTTACTGCTGCTGCTATTGCTTTTACTCGCTGCGCACTGTTGCTGCTTTTACTGTTGCTTGCTGCTCGCTGCATACTACACGCTACACGTTGTGAGCAACTCGCTAACCACTTATCACCGGTTTGCCGGCTCAATGGTTTTGAGCGTTTTGCAATGGCGTTCCGCAACAAGGAGGACATTTCACGACCAGACATTCGGCACAATGTTGTGTGAGTTTGCAAGTGCATGCATCCTTGGACTTGAGACCACATAGTAGTGCTTTTCACTTCCGAACCGTGAATCTGTGGTTGTGCTCCACCGCGTGCAGGCATATGGTCCTATTTGACGCTGGACGACAACAATCATGAGCCATGGGACATGATTCACGCCTCATGGCAGTCACTCTAGACCACAATAAGGCGTGAGTCATGCCTCATGGTTGTGGAACAGGGATAGTTATGTCTGGCTGAGAGCGGCTTGAGGAGTTGCGGTAGGAACTCAAAGTTTCTGTCCCACAAGATCTCCAACCATACTCAATTTCTTTGTCATTAGAAACCAGCCAACTAAGTCTCTGTAAGCAAAACATTACAAAAAAATCCTAAATGGAGAAAAAAATGAATAGAAAATTGGCCTGGACAATATTCTATTCATTTTTCATTCTATACAATTCCATTATTGCTAAGGAGTGAATGCTCGTGTCCCAGATTCCAAAGTCTTCTTTCATTCTGCGACTTCAATCTCTTCACTATCTACATTCTGTTTGATGAAAGAAACATCTAAATATGATTTGTTTTTCACGGCATGAAAATCACTGACTAGGATGTAGGGTTGTATATCTTTCATAGACTCCACTCGTGAAAAAAATGGAAGACCGTAAACGTATAAAGGATTCGTGTGCCGAAGAAAAAGGCATCATTGTTGAATTTCAATTCTCAGGATGGATTGATGACTCCATGAAGAACCACAATGGGCTCCACTCTAAAGTGTTGTTAACTGATTGTTGCTCATGTAGGAACATTGATGAATCAAAGTTTTGCATTACAGGCGGAAAACAAATAAAGCTACACATCATGGGTGGTCCAAACTCATCATGTCAAATTGGGGCCACAAGTAGTCTTTGAGCATTGAAAGCTGGGCCTGTTGCGTCCCTGATGTAGACAAGCCCCTCAAGAATTTGTTGGGAAATTTTTCGTGTTGAACTCATGGTGCACAATGCGTCAACCTTTAGATTTTGGTCAAAACATATCAATCATTCTATACCGTTTGTTGACTTCTTGATGATCTTAGACTTTTATAAAGAAGTCCCTCGATATTCTCAACCCCCCCTATTTCTTGGTGGAGTTGGTCAAAGCAGCCTATTCTGACGCATTGTCGCATGCGTCCCCTGACCAGAGCATCCAAAACTCCACGCATGCCTTGTTCTTGTTCTCACACTTGTATACATGTAATCAACAGTTTTGAAAATTTTCATCAAAAGAAACTTGCTACTAATGACTAATCACCCTGTTGTCCCAGTTCTTCAAACTCTATTTTTCTCCACAACTTTGACCTGTTCAGCATCTATGGTCTGCTCTGTATAACCAGTTGTATCAGTGCACTATGCTGTTAGTAAAATAATCAATGACTTTACTCCTCGGCGCCAACCTTATACAAGTCTTCCACGCATGTTTGCCATCCAGAAGTTCATAGGTCTTATGAAAACAACGGTGTAAGGAGCGAGCATGCCTAGTGCATAGTAGCAGTAGCTCGCAAAAAAAAATTGTTCTGGAGGACCAAAAGTGAGAAATTCATGATTCTCTCCAAGCAACCTAGACAGCAGTATCTGTAGGCTTTGTGGCAAAATTCATAACCCCAATGTCTCACGCAGCCAATCTGACGATAGAGCCATCACACCTGGCGTCTCCATTGCTTCCGCCATTGCCCGTTGGGACAACACCTAGAAGGATGGAAAGGGATACTGGCCTGCAGGCTTGCATTAATGACCATTTGTATCAGATGCTGTCGGGAATCAATAGCCTTAACAACCGCCTCCTCAAACAAATCATCACAGTGATGGAGGAGCTACAGAATGTGTGTGTACAAGAAGTAGTGTATACCAAGAGAAACAATCAACTCTTGTGTGAACCCCATATCTGGCCATCACTCTCCAACAAATTCGATCTTGCAAACTTCAAAGGACCAGCAATCTAGATGTGACTGATAAGTTTGGAAGTGCACTACACCACCGTTGGGTTCAATGGGAACCAAAAGGAAAATCAATTTTGTTTGGCACAAGATTAAGTTGGTAGTTAAATCTTAAGGAGTCTCAACATCAGGAGGATATCGGCGTAGCGCAGTCAACGGTGCGTGCGACCGCTCTCACACTATTCATCACAAGCATTGTACCTCTCCAGTGGATCAATCCAATGCGGCAAGACTTGTTGACTCCATAAAATAAGTAAAAATGCTTTATGTGCACCATTTTTGCATGATTTGGAAATGTGAATAAGAATGGTACAAGCTCCAATGCCTATGTCATCAGCCTAGCATAGCGGAGTACACATCTTGTATCCACAAAATCAGCAATGAAAGTGACAATGTCCCCAAAGAACTATGTTTCTTCTACAACAATGACCTCACATACAACATTCAGTAAGAAGATACATATTCTTTACCTCCAACATGAACTTATGCACATGAATACGGCCACATAATAGATCAACAGCACTGCCTGTAATGCTCAAATATAGGTATCCAGTGAACAAATCCCGAAACAACAGTTCTTACCATGGTAGGTGGAAGTCCCAATCAACGAAGACCTCAGGCATGATGGTGATCATCAAGACCAGCAGATGTACTGGACTTGTAAGACGCTTGATTTCATCTCATGCACCTATCAAAAAGGGCAGCATGAGTCCTGTAATGGGGGGAAGTAAAGAAGAGTTTTGAGGAGTCGAGAAATGACAACAAAACTGCACCCATAAATTGCCCATCCGAATAGCTCTCAATGTGGTTGATGAGGAAGCTTGAGATTGAAACTGCTGACCAAGGATACACAGAAAACCAACACGAAACACTACCATGAGTACAACTGAGTAGATGCAAAAGATGAAAATGGTATTGACACAGTTCAATGAAAGATCGTGCCACAAAGCAACACTTGCCTCTGATCCAGAGACCCACAAAGTAATGAAAACTACGGGAATTTGTAGAGGAGGAATCGGTAGCGGAAGTTCCAGCAGCCACATCCCGACGACCAATGAAGCTGTCTCTGGATGTGGCTAAGAGGTACTTGCAATACGGAGCTCAGGCATGGCTAGTCCACATGGAATCAAGGAAAGCGAGTGAGATAGCCACAATAAAAGCGATGAAGTTAAGAGCCTCATTGGCCTCAAAAGCTGAGGGATTCATTCTGGAGGTTTTAACACCAATTTTTAAGGATTTTGAAGGAGTTTTCTCTCAATGGACTGCCCTGGGAAGTACCTTAGAATTAGAGCATTGACCATTAGACATACCTGATTCTGGGCAGGAGGCCAATGGTCAAGGGGAATAATTGGATGCACATTGAAACTGAATGAGCTGAAAAAAGAGCCAAACAAGATGCTCGGTCTGAGGTCTATCTTGTAATTCATGTTACCATACACAACTCTGGTTCTGTTTAAAAGAAGACCCTAAAACTGTGGATGTGTGTGGACTACAAGATTTTGAATGACACCACCATCAAGAAAAGATGTTATCTTCAAAGAGAATGAAATCCTTTTCAAACAACCTCAGGGACAAAGAATTATCATCAGAGTCGTGATATGGAATGGCCACCACCACATTCAAGTAACCGATAGTGACATCAAGAAGAAGGTGTTTTGGACACACTATGAGTACTTTGAGTTCACTTTTATGCCGTTTGGACTAAAAAAGTCCCAACAGCATCTATGGTAGCCATGAACAAATGCTATGGTCACACATTGATGAATTTTTCATTGTATATCTTGATGGCATCTTGGTGTATAGCCATATGCCGGTGGAGCACAATAAAGATCTAAAGATGTGCACGATATCACACAATGGGAAAACATCAAACTGTGACTTTGATTGCTTGACTGAGTTCCTCAGCCACACAATTGGTGGCACATGGATCATGATAGACCGAAAGAAAATGATTTCTGTTACTGATCGGCTGATGTCAATCAACATTGAAGAAGTCTATATGTTTTTGGATTCCTGCAACTACTACTCTTGATTTCTGTAGGATCATGTTGGAGTGCCAACGAATCTCTCTCTGATCTCACTTGTATAAACAATGAGTGGGATTGAAGCGATGGAAATTAAGAAGCATTCGACTCGTTGAGAAACTCCTTGACCTTGGTGCCAGTCTTATGATTAGAGTGTCAAATAATGAACTTCTTCATGGCCGTTGACAAACCCAATCAAGTAATCGGATCCATTATCCTCCAAGACAATGGTGGTGTAGAATAACGGTCACTTTTCCGACAAGAAAACAATGCGGGCTGGAACTGAACAAAGTGGTATGCATAAAAAAAACATTGCTATTATTGCATGTGTTCAACACATGAAAATTCTATATGGAATGCCAATAATTTCTTTTTTGCACCAGTTATCATACATTGAAATATCTCAACACAAAAAAAGATATGGGTTTCTGGAAAAATCAATTGATGGAGTTTCTCAAGTCTTATGTCAGATATGATATGAAGTAGAAACCCAAGAAAGAATGCGTTCAGCAAAGGCTTGAGCAGAAGGAACATGTCCTCTAGTACTCCCACTCTTCACCAATGAAGAGGGCACCGTTGGATACCAACCACCGTTCAACACAATTGGCGTGAACTTTGTAGACTAGTTCATTGAGTTACTCACCACAAACTCTGCCGGTGCTAGGAATTCGTCCCAGTCATTCATGGCAGGGTCCACGAACATGTAGAGCATTTGTTTCAGAGTGCGGTTCATGCCCTCTGTTTGTCCATCAGTTTGAGGGTGAAATGCTATCGAAATCTGCGACTTGCTACCGAAGTACTCGTGCATCTTTTGCCAGAACGTTTTAGTAGATTTTTGATCTCGATCGGAAATAATGTGCAACGGCAAGCCTTGGTATTTTACGACACCCTCAAAGAATAGACGAGCGGTCTTCTCTTCGTTCACATCAGTGGTTGTAGGGATAAAGTGTGTCATCTTCGTTAAAATATCCACAACGACTAGTATTGCATCGTGGCTACGGGCCGTGTCGGAAAGACCAGTAATGAAGTCCATGCTGACGCACTCCCATGGAGTCCCAGGAATGGAAAACTGTTGGAGAAGTCCTGTAGACTTCTTGTTACTAGCCTTATTCCGAAGACATGGGTCGCATGTCATGCAATACTTAAGGACCTCATAGCCACCAATAGTGGTCCGAGAATTCATGTCCGGTCTTTCGAGGTCCCACATGACCCGCAACAGGCGGGTCGTGGAAGTGGGAGATAATCTTTGCTCGAAGGTCTCTTGAGTTTGGCACAAAACTTGTTCTCCGTGCCAGAAAATTTCTGTGGCCTCCACCAATCCGTACTTGTCCAGATTTCGAGAGTCATGAAACCAAGAATCCACATAGCATCCCATCCCGATCTTGTTTGCAAAACCGTTACAATGGATAATCTCTCATGGTGATTACCACAAAGGTGTAGGGGGATCTTCTTTTTGTACAATTGTTGTTGTAATGGCCATAAAACACCCACCAACCTTCTTGGTTGCTTTTATTTCCACGGGCTTTCGGCTTAGTGGATCAGCCAAATTGATGTGTCCTGGCATGTATTACCATGTGAACGAGAATCGGCTCAGGTATTCGCTCCAACGCACCTGTCGTCTTGACATGTTTGGTTGTGTTTGGAAAAACACTAATGGGTTATGGTCGTTCACGACCGTCACACCCCCTTCAGCAACCTTGATGTAGCAACACCACATCTTGAAAGCATGTACTACCAAAAGGAGATCTTGATCCCCAGTCATGTACTGCGGTTCTGCGGGGATGAGCTTCTGGCTCTCATACGCAACTAGGTGACCGTTCTGCATGAGGACAGCTCCGAGTCCTACTCTCAACGCATCACATCAAACTTCCCACAGTTGCAATGGATCCGGAAAAGCTAGGACAGACGCTGTGGATAGGAGCTCTTTGACTTTGAAAAAAACGTTTATACAATCAAAAGTCCATTCCCAGTGCATGTCTTTTTGCATGAGCCTGGTTAGCAGTGCTACCAGGCTTGAATACCCTTCCATAAACTGTGAAAAGAAGTTTGCAAGGCCAAGGAAGGACCGAATCTGCCCAACATTTTCCGGGTGTGGCCAGTCTACAATGGCTTGGACCTTTTGTGGGTCGACACGGATGCCGTCCTTGCTCACAATGTGTCCAAGGTATTCGAGCTCATTTTGTGCAAACTTGCACTTGCTCACTTTGGCATAGAACTTCTACTCCCAAAGTATTGTGAGGACTTCGCACAGATGTTTTATGTGCTCTTCCATTGATTTGGAGAAAACTAGGATGTCGTCTAGGTAAACTAACAGAATTTGACCGAGTTGCTTGGCGAACGTTCCGTTCATTTCTCCTTCGAAGGTTGTTGGGGTATTTGAAAGCCCGAAGTATAGCACTCAAAATGGATAGTGTCCCATGTGCATTCAGAACGCGGTTTTTGACACATCATCTTCCGTGATGCGGATTTGATGGTAGTGTTGAGACAAATCCAAGGAAGAAAACACTTTTGCCCCTTGGAGTTCGTCAAAAATGTCCTCAATCCGTGGCAAGGGGAATCGATTTTTCACCGTAAGCTAGTTCAACCCCTAGTAATCCATGCACATGCATGAACCACCCTCCTTTTTGTTCACAAAAAGGATCGGCACACAGCACGACGAGCTACTTGACTCGATCCATCCTTTTGTAAACTACTGTTTGATTTGGCGTTTGACCTCTCGCCTTTCTGTTGGATTGAGATAATACATGGGTCTTAACAGAGGAGTCACCTTCGGTTGTAGTGGAATAGTGTGGTCCATGTGTCTTTCTGGTGGAAGCCTAGACGGTGGATCTTCGAATACATCCGAGAACTCCGCCAACAATGATTTGATCTCTTATGGCATGTCTTCCTTCACGTCGTCCTCCATTTTCTACAGATGAGCCAAGATGTATCGACAACTTTGTCGAATGCGTCTCTTGACCTACATCGCAGACAAGCTGGTATGGACTTTGAGTCGGGTTGGCAATAATTCCGTACTCGGAATCAACGTAAAGCGGTGCTATCCTTTTTGGAGGATCAAACACTTCGATTCAAAGCACATTAGAGCCTTGTTTTCACGGAGCCAGGGATGGCCTAGGACCACGTCAACCAGGTTAAGAAGGTTGAGTACCTTCAAAGTGACACTCTATGTATACCCTTGAATACAAAATTTTGCTTTACAAGTACCGATCACGGGTACCGTACGGTTGTCACAGAGGACAACTGCGCTATTTGATGAGTCGTACTTTAGGCGGACTTGTCTTGTAAATAAAAAACTAAGAGAGGATTCATCTCCTTCCAAGTCAGCAAGTACATTCATGGGAACACCAGCGAGGTGTCCTTTGAATTGCATCGTCATGTTGCCTCGACTCTTCCGAGTGAATAGGCTCGACAATGACAAGTTGAGTGTGTGATAAACACGGAATCTAGACAGTGGACGCCGCAACTCCCATGATTCACCTACTCAAGTCCACATCTTATGGGCACGTGCGAATTCGGCTAGCACCTTCGAGTCTTTGAAGTTCATTAGGTCAAAATCGTCGACTAATGGTACTACGAAAGTGATTGAGCTCAACACTTTGAGGACGTTTGCGTCAATCACTATGCTACACAATTCTTGCACAATAGTCGGTATCGCCACCACTAAGCAGGTTCGGTCATGCATCTCGTCCAATGATGCACCTTTTAGTGGGTAATGTGCATTAGCAAGTGCAGAATAAGATTCAATGAGAGGGGAGAAAACAACAAAGAAATTTGAACTCGTAGAAAGTTAAAATTGCTTACCATCCTTGTGTGAAAATATGAACACACGCGTGATCCAGTTTTACCCATGAATGGTTCCCACTAATGTCAATTAGGGGTGGGGAAAATCTGCCCCACGGCCTTGTCCGTTACCACGGCCTGGCCCATTGCCGCGACAGCAAACCTGTCTACGGCCCTGTCCGCGGCCTCCTACTGCACCCTCCCCATGAAGTGCTGCTACTGTAGCTAACGCTGTAGCCTCTAATCCACCACCACCAGCCTCAGGGCACTGTGCCCTGAAGTGTCTAGGCTGCATGCAGTTATGGCACAATCCCTCACGGAAGGCCATGTTACGATGCTCGCACGCCACATGCAGCTCATCATTGTCGCAGCCACACTCGTGGTTGGGGGGGCTTGTTCCCACCAGTCTTCTTACATGGGGGATTTGCCGGATGCTTGCCCTTGGCCTCGCCCTGCTGCCCGACTCCCTCCCTCCATCCCCTGTAGTATCCATGCGTGCATTGCGGCCATGCTGTGCACACGCATTCGGCCGTGCATCCAAGTAGTGCTTCGGGTTCACCGAATACACTTTGCTCATGTAGTCTCGCAATGCTCTCCAGCTTGTCCAAGCTTGGCCCGTTGCAGTTGTGGTGGTCTTGTCCTTCAGCTTCTCGCTAGCAAGACCATCACGCAAGTACTCTAGCAGCAAGCATTCTAGGTACTTGAAAGTCTAGGTACTCTTGCTCTTGGTGAAGTTTTCGGCTTCCTCCACGAGTGCGGTAAACTCGCTCAAGTAGGCCTCAAGCGAGTTACCCAGCTTCCTGAAGTTCTTGATCTTGTTGAAGGCGTGTTGCACCTCCTCATGCTGGGTACACTTCTTATGCATGATTGCATAGAAGGCTTCCCATGGAATGGGCTGCCATTCAAGGTGAGGCCTGTGCACACTGCATTCCTTGACCACGTACTTGAAGAGCTTGTCTTTAAGTTGCATTGTGGCAAGATCACCCTACTGACTAAGTGGAGCCTTGTGGATGCGTAGGACGTGCTCCATGCGTTTCTGCCAGTCAATCAGCTTCACGCCTTTCCGGAAGATCTCCACATTGTGGAGGAAGGACGCGTTCATGACCGGCCCTAATGTCATTAAGGTAGGCAAGTTGTTGTTGCCATCGGCAATGGTATCAGCAGCTGCGGCGTGCTCTGCTTGCTGCTGCATCTACACCTGTGTTATGCTTTGCAATGCCTTTTCAAGGTCATCGCATTGGCGGCTTGCCTCATGGGCGGCCAGGCGTTGCCGCTGGCGATCACGATCCAGGTCCGTGATGCTCTACCTGACATGGACTAGTAGGTTGGCGAAAGCGAGCCTAGTTCTTATACTGTTAGAGCATCGGTGATAGCCTCGAGGACCTCACGTTTTTTGTGCACCTTTACCCACTGTAGGAGGGTACGGTTTGCATTCATGCCTCCTATAAATATCACCTTTCGGAGGAGACTGTCTTCAGCGACGACACTTGAGTGGGTACTGCCTTGCACCATTACGGCCACATTATAGGCATGGGGGTCCACCCCCACTCCTTCGACTGGTGCCGTACCTCCATCGTTGGTGGTAATCCTTAGTTGACCTGCCACCTCACCAGCAAACTCAGCTAGCCTATGACGATCATCGCGAACTACCACTGTTTTGGCCGTAACTCAGCGTAAACATGTCATAACACTACACCGTTTGAACATAGACGTGCAACATCACAAGTCCGATGCTACGACTGGTCAATTGCATGTATCTGGCGTCAAATAATGGACACACAATGCAAAAACATGCAAATCGGACCCACGGCCAGTCCACCAATAAACTCCTACGTGCTGCAGAAAAACTATAGGAAGTCCCTAGCAGCATCTAGAGCTTTGGGACGGTCGTCGGTCAGCTCCAAGCTAGTAGTCCACCACCAGACGACGCATCGGTACCACATAAGGGATTTGCACGGGCATGGACATGGCCGAGTGGTCACAATAAACTACATAGTTCGACAGGAATGAAACAAATCACAACACTTCCCCACTCCGATGGTACGCATGTCCATACACGTGCAGCACTGAAGCTAGTACAATAACTAGTGCAAAAAAAATCATGATACACACACAGACACACCCCACATCCAACCACTCTGCGGCAAGGGACAAAGCCCATGAGAATGAATGGCCACCAAAAACATCCCGCGTGCTAGTGCCTTCGTCGGGAAGTCAGCACGCTACGTGTCGGTGCCAACCCATATGACGGAGATCACATGTCGCTCCACCAGATCAGGCACAAAGGGACGCTGAACTGTGATGTGCTTTGTGTGAGCGTGAAAGACACCAGAGTTCTCCGCAATGGCAAAGGACAGTCTGGTTATCGCAATGAAGCACAATGGCGGTTACTGACAAACCCAGCTCAAGGAACAGGCGCTGCAGCCATACTGCCTCAGCAGCTCCTGCACCCAGATTTACATGCTCTGCCTCCGACGAGCTATGTACGAAGTAGCCTTGCTTCTCGTTGCACCAAGACACAGTGATACCACAGAGCAAGAACATGTAACCGGTGTGATTGCGTCCTTCTGGACTCTTGGCCCAGTCGTTGTCACTGCAGTTATCAAGAACCACTGAACATTGCCGGTAAAAGCAAAGTCCCAGGTTCCGTGTGGAGACCACGTACCGCAACACTCGCATAGTCGCATGAAGGACTCTAGCGCATTGAGCGTGCAGAAACTATACAAGGAGGTTGACAGAGAAGGCGATGTCGGGGCGTGTGGTAGTGGCCACGTACATTAGAGATCCGATGAGATGGAGGTACAAGGTCACATCCATTGTCTCCCCCAGCTGTGTGGGATCTTCCACCTTTAGGGCATCCTGCTTGTCAAGTGTGAGAGGCGTGGAGGCCGTGGGCACTACGCCGAGGAGATCACTGAAGCGCTCCCCCATGACGCGTGCATATCCGGCCTGATGCAACAGTAATGTCCGACGTCTACGGTCTCGCACGATCTCCATGCCAAGAAACACCGGTGCAAGACCAATGTCCTCCATTCTGCAGTCTTGAGTGTCGCCTTGGCCTCCTTCACGGCCTCCATGGAAGGAGACGCGATCAGAAGGTCGTCCATATAGACTAGGATGTTGGTGAACCGCTCAGGCGTCCGTCGGATAAAGAGAGTAGGATCTGCCTTGCTCTGTACATATCCCGCATGAGTGAGGGTGCTAGTGATCTCTTGGTTCCAACACCAAGGAGACTGCTTGAGGTCGTACAAAAGCTTGCGCAGGCGCCAGACCCTTTCACCTTCCTCAAAGCCTTGTTGTTGAGCCACGTAAATCTCCTCATCCAGAGAGCCAAGGAGGAACGCATTGTTCACGTCCATTTGGTGCAGTTTCCAGCCATGTTGAGCAACTACACCGAACAGAGTGTGAGCTGAGGTCATGCAACCGATAGGGACAAAGGTGTCAGTGTAAACAATGCCCCTGATCTGAGAGTACCCCTAAACGACCAAGCGAGCCTTGTGGCGTTCCAGTAAGCCATCTGAATTCACTTTCTTGCAAAAAACCCACTTGACCTAAACAGACTTCTTCCCAGGTTGAAGGTCAACTAGCTCGTAAATTCCATGCTCTTGGATGGCGGAAAGCTCATCTTCGCAAGCAACAATCCAGTCCTTTGGATCATGTGATGAGAGAGCTTCCTTCAGTGTGCCCAGATCAGGCGCCATAGAGGGAGAGCTCCGAGTGGCAAATGCACACGCCTCAGTGCTAGGTCTAACGACCACAAGGCAAGCTGCTGCATCACAAGCAATATGAAACTCGTGAGTGACAAGATCGTGCCCTACGGGGTATGCTAGATTAAGCTTTGTGTGCTCATTGCGGACACTCAGGCTTAGGACCTTTATGCTGAGATCACCACTCGCGATGCCACAAGTGGAGTACCTGGGTGCGCGACCTAACACTCACTGGACTCCGGAGTCCAATGGTCGAAGACCACTGCCGGGCTCACATGACCAACCTGGGATCGAGGGGCTCACCTAAGGCGCAGGGACAGGCACGCCCACAGTTCATGAGTGCAAAGGAGCAGGTGATGTTGTGCGAGGAGATGCATGTGTGGGAGACACGGGGCTGGGTGTGATAGTAGGAGCAGGTGAGGTAGGACCGCACATAGAGGTCGGAGTGCTAGCGGACATTGGTACAAGATCATGGGTGCCTGTGGGGTAAGAGGGAATAGGGGTAGAAGCTGGCTATGTTGGAAAGGTCTCTGACAGCGATGATCGTTGGATCATCAATAGCCGGAGACTGAGAAGTGGAGTGGGCTTGAATGGACACATTTGCCAGGTGAGAGGTGCTTGCAAGCTCAGAATCTCCCATTCATTGAGAAGCCTCACACGTAGGAATGTGTGTGACGGACAACGTTGTGATCAAGATTAGATCGCGTTAGATTAGGGACTGAAAAAAAAAGCGCGCCGCGAGACTCAACGATGCGACGATGAGCGGGATCCCAAAAACACCAGGCCTTTGACCGCGAAGAGATGCCTACGAAAGCACAAAAGCAACACCGCGGTGAGACCTTGGACCTCTGTAGGTCTTTCGTGTACCACACAAAAGCCAAGGATCACCAAACACGAGCAAGACGCAAGTCAGCATGGTGACCAAACCAAAGCTCGTATGGTGTAAGGTGGTCAGGAAGGGGACCGTGCGAGAGGCGATTCCAGATCCACGTCCTCTAGGTGAATCCTTTGAAGGTGAAGGAATCGGAGAGACATCACTCAAACTGCACAGCGCGAACCGCATCCTCCATGGTACGGTTCCAACGCTCAGAGACACCGTTCTGCTAAGGAGTAGTAGGAGAGGAGACCTGGAGAAAAACCCCGTGCTCGGCAAAGAAACTGTCCATCTCACCAAGAAACTTACCGTCGTGATCTGAACGGGAAGTATGGCAAGACTGACGCTCAGCCATCACTAACCAGAGGCGAACCGCGGGAGTGGTATCGCTCTTCTGGCGTAGGCTGTAGACCGACCGCATCCGAGTGAAGTCATCAGTCAGGGTCAGGACGTATCTGCCAAAGACGTATCTGATAGAGACTCGACAGGAAGAGGACCGAAAAGGTCCACATGGACCAACTCGAGAGGACAAAGTGCACAAGAACGGGAGTCAGGGTAGGTGCAACGATGCATCTTACCCTGAGCGTAGAAGAGACACTCGGTCTTGGGCGGCTTCTCGAAAGAAGCCGCATCAAGCCCACGTGTGGGCTGTGTCCGAGTGAGCTTCGACACAGTGTTGGAGCCCACATGACAGAGGCAACGATCCAGTAGTCGCTGATGCTTAGCACAGAGAACGCTAGTGATAAAAGCTCGAGTTGGAGGAGAGAGGGATCAAGGATGAGGAGAAATCCAAGAGACACGACACAGATCATCCACAACAGAGGAACAAAGGACAATGGTACGAGTATCAATACTTTTCACAGTCGCGGAGTCTGCAATGTGCTCCACAAAGAGTCCCATCACTGTGCACGCACGCACAAAAAGCAAGCTGAGCTCAAGGTGAGGCACAAAAAGAACCTTGGAACGATACAGGGGGCCAAACGGACCATCAAAGTACACAACCCCAACACCCTGGACTGGCAAGGACTGACAAGAGCCTGTGCAAACGGAGCGAACCGACGCAACAGGACAGAGAACAACAAAGTCACTACGACGACAGGTCATGTGATGAGTGGCACCAGAATCGATGATCCAAGTGTCACCGAGATCACGACTGCAGGACGTCACTGTACAATGGGCAATGGAGCACTCGCCCTCACATGGGCGCTGAGCAACACGTAAAGAGGAACAACGAAGGGCACAGAGGTGCAACTCATGAATCTAATCGGTACTGTCAGGGCCACCGTCATCACATGCCAGCTATGCCCCCCCCCACACGAGTCATGAAGAGCGACGAGAATAAACAAACAAATAGTTTGTGAACCACCCAGCTGTGACAACCCACTCGCACCTCCCTAAAAGCGAAGTGCCAGAAGATGAATCAGCCCACCGATGGTGTGGGTCCTGGTCCCCACCGCTTGTTGGTGAGGAAACGCGCAATGCTGCAGTCATGGTCGCAGCGCGACCAGAGGCTGTGCTGCTGGATGCCTGAAGACACTTGGCGTGTGCAGCCTGAAATTTGTAAGTGATCCGCGCCCAATCAAGTGACTGCTGACACTTGGTGTAGCGATGACCACCTCCACACTTGTAGTAGTGGACAGTGCGTCCACTGCTACCACCCGAGGACTGAAGCTGCTACTGCAGCTGCTACTGTCCAGAATCACGCTTCATCTTACCCTTCTTCCCCTCTGCCATGGTTGCCACACCCTGCGTCTGAGTTGGGATAGCAGGGGTGGAAGGGGAAGAGGAGGGTGTGGCAGAGGATGAAGAAGTGGTCTGCAAGAGGGGCGTTGGTGTTGACGCGATGACCGCTTTAGCAAGAGAACTCTCCTGGTGGACCACGGCTGCCTCACGGGCGGAAGTCACCTGGAGGAAAAGCTGATGCGCCTAAGGGAGGAGTTGAAGTGAGGTGGAGAAAGGCTCCAGCACGGCGTTGCTATACCCGGAGAAGATGTCTGCATGCTCAAGATAAACTCCGATCATGAGCGTGCGAAGCGCCTAAAGCTGTGTACCTTCCGAAGTCCCAAGGCGTGTGTGCATGGCACGCCGCCAGGAATCGGCTAAGAGCTCAACACGTCCAAGGCGCAGGGAGTGAAAGGCGTGAATGTGAGCTACGCGGGTGGTGTACGTCTTTACAGCAAGCAGGGACAGTGCCAAGTCCCAGCCTGAACGTGGATCAGCACTTGCGCCCGTGCCGGCCTCTCCAAGGAAAAGGCGAAATTCCACAACAATCTCTCGCAGCATGGCGTACAGGAGTCTGTGCATCGCCCGAGCCGCTGTCAACACCTCAGAGTAGTTCGTAACCTGGTACAAATTGTGATAGTAGGGCCATACCCCCTCTGAAGTGGCCCAGACCTATGGGGTGGTATCTGGAAGTCCTTGGGTTGTCACTCCGTGTGGAGAGCAACCTCAGGCTGGGAAGAATGGGGGACGGGGAAGACGCCGAGACGAGGAAAGTCGCCTAGGTCGGGGTCAGGCAAGAATCGGATCTCATGCAACCGAGAACTAGAACGCGTTTGAAGCTGGCGGAGACGCTCTTGAAGCTCGCGACTCCCTCTCGTGGGTGTCATCCTCCATGCTTGGCATGTCGGGGTCCTCATCCAAAGGATCAAAAAGTGGCGGGTCCTGTCTAGCTGCTCTCCTCGATGTAGATGTTGACTGTTGTACAGAAGGTATGGCACCGCCGACTCCCCTGGATGTCTGTTGTGGGGCCGTGGACTGACCACGAATGAAATCAGTGAGCACACGGATGGCATCCGTTTGCTGCTATTGGTGACAAAGAATCTCATCCCGCTGACTCCGCAGGTCTACAATGGCATGCGAGCGTGGGCTCATGACCCCTACGGAGGAGGAAGAGAGATCTGGTGGTCCTTTGCCTGTCACCAGGCAGAGCCATGTCAACTCTCAATATGGACCGGGATGTCAAACTGATCAGATTGCACAACTGTCAACGTTCCTCGAGGATTTCCAATGTTGGTAAAAAGTGATGTTTTAGTAAAAAATTGGCTCTGTTGGTGATGATGTCATCACTCACAATGATGACATCAGCATGAAGGTTGTCCAAATGAGGAAAATTTTGGAACGATTATGCGCCAAAGTATGATGAATGCAATGGCGGTGGTTTCGTGCAAAAAAAACTTTCAAAAAGTCAAAACCATCACCGTTTTCTTTTTAGCCCAAAATCCGGAAAGAATATAGATATGAAAGCGTTGTTTCATTTCTTGATGCCTACAAGGCATGAAATGAGGCGGGAGTGGAAGCGATGCATAGGGTTTTACAAAAGCTTTCTAAAAAACTCTTACACGCCAAAAGTGGTCGTCAAAAGGGGCAGTCGCATTCTCTCACGTACATGGAGGGTGGTATGTGCGACCTGAGTGAAGCTTCTACGACCCTTCACAGACCCCTTCTCAACATCTCATGCCTCAACTACTACTAGAGGGGGTTGGAAAACCCTTAGTTGCCCCGTGCTGGTGTTCTAGTGATGCATTTGCAATGGTGTCTCCGCTATTGCAACCTGCTGCGGTGGGTCACCGTGGAATGCTGGGTCTTTCAAAGACCGTGGCTTTAGCTATGGCTCTCACTATTGCTACCACTGCTGCGTCGCTACTGTGCAACAGAGCAAGGGATGCCTCGCTACTCTGATACCATGACAAGATGTGTACAAGCTTCCTAGCAACACAGCCGCTGACTGGGCGTTAGTGCCCAGTCAGACGATGACAACAGTCATAGGTCGTACACACAACAGCAAGGGTCTGGCTAGGAGACACAAGTCATAGTGTCATAATGCTTCAATAGCATTTACAGAGAGAAATGACAAATGACAGGTCCATGTCATAAGTACTTACGGCGGCTCACGGCGGGTGCAGCATGCGGCAGCACAAGGTTCGTCCTCAAACCGGCCTAAAACCACTGTTTTGGCCGTGAGCATCGACATGTCAAAACGCTACGGTGTTTGAACCTAGACGTGCAAAATCATAAGCCGGACGCTACGACAAGTCACATGTATGTATCCAGCATCAAACGGTAGACACGCAGTGCATAACAATGTAAATCGGGCCCACGGCCAGTCCACCGGTAAACTCCTTAGTACTGCAAAAAAACCACAGGAGGTCCTTGGCAGTGTCTAGAGCTCGGAGACGGTCTTCGATCAGCTCCAAGTTGGTAGTCCACCACCAGACAACGCATCAATACCACGTGGGTCCGTATTAGGGATCTGCACTGGCACGGACACGGCCGAGTGGTCACAGTAAACTATACAAGTTGATAGGAACGTCACAAATCACAACACTTGGTAGTGAGGAGAGGCTGGAAGGAAGTGGCTCCACCAAGTAGAGATTTTTTCCAGCTCTTCAACGCACTTCACAACACTTCAATGCGTGAAGTATGGATGCTGCAGTCCCTTCTAGCATTTCCGTTGCTGCTTCTAGCTACCGGCGGCGTTTAACATGTGACGTAGCCGCCATTTCTGTCGAACCCTTCGTCGCGAGAGTCGTTTGGCTCTGAGAACCATTGTAACGGGTCGAGTCTCTAGCTCCTGCTTTGAAGTCGTTGTCGGAGTTCGCAGAATGACGTTCTCAGTCTGCATCAGGGGTTTACCTCCTTCGCAGGAATGAGTGGCGATCGGCATCAATGACCCTGAGCAGGGGGCTAGAATACTTGAGTCTCCAGGGGCCCATTTCCGGTTTTAGCCTTACCCGTGGTTTTGGGACCCAAACCGCGGGTTTCTACCTCGAAATTGTGCGTTTGCATGAGTTATTCTGCTATTTCATAGTCGAAGTTCGTCGCAAACGCAATTCAATTTACGTTTTTGACATTGTGGCGCAAAATCGTCGCGTACGAGGTGTTGTGCTTTGTGCCGTTCCTGTACAGTTTACTGTGACCACTCGGCCGTGTCCATACTCGTGCAGATCCCTGAGGCAGGCGGCCCTGGTGACACCGGCGCGACGACAGGCGGTGGACTACCCGTCTGGAGCTGACCGACCACTGTTCCAGAGCCCCAGATGTCACCGGGACTCCTTGCTGTGACTTCTACGTCTTGCAGGCGCCTTTCGGCGGACTGGGCATGAGGCCCATTTTGCATGTTTTTGCATTACATACTCACTGTCAGTCGATGGATGCATGCATGTGACCAGTCGTTGCGTGCGTCTTTTGATTCTGCACGTCTAGGTTCAGACGGCGTAGGATTCTGACATGTGTGCGCAGAGTTACGGCCAAAACAGTGGTTTTGGGCCGGTTTTAGGACAGCTCTTGGACTGCCGCGTGCGACACCCGCCGTGCGCCGCGGCAGGTATTTATGCCCTGGACCTGTCAGTTGTCAT
>SZWC01004860.1:24614-70591 GCA_023375785.1 Penium margaritaceum | reverse complement strand
CCTCACTGGACGATGGAAGCATGGACTTCTCTGCTATTCGTGGTGTTGGCACAGTGTGTCTGTGTCCCACTGGTCGCATTGTCCTGCGTGGAGTTTAGTGTAACAAGTTGTATCTCGTGCTCTTGTTCTCCCCTTTTGCTGGCTCTCTTGGCATTGCTCTTGTCCATGTCGCTCTTTCTCATTCTCTCTCTCTCTCTCTCTCTCTCTCTCTCTCTCTCTCTCTCTCTCTCTCTCTCTCTCTCTCTCTCTCTCTCTCTCTCTCTCTCTGTCCTCATCTTGTCCAACCATTACATCAGCGTCTTGCACATGTCCATACCGATTCCATCTCTAGCATGCTCCATGTTTAGCTGGCTTTGGGCTTGTCCCCCATGAGCGTCTCGCACTGTTGTTTGCTTGACTGTGCCCGGGACTGCCCTTCTTCCGTAGTGACGGCGGCGGTGAGTTCCTTGGCCCCACTGCCCGTTTCCTCACCTCTAAGGGGGTGTGTCTGGAGACTTCTGCTTCCTACACAACCAACCAATATGGGGGCTCCGAGCATGGGAACCGTACCCTCACCGACGGTGTCCGGATTGTCCAGTCCGAGTCTTATCTTCCCTTGCTCTTTGCCTTTGAGGCTATAAAGTACATGACCTGGGTCTAGAATCACGCCCCCCATGGCCCTTTCCCTCGTTCCAACACCCCTTTTCACCGCTGGTCTTACACTCGTGCTAACCTTTGTCTTGCTCGAGTCTTGGGCAGTATTTCTTCCATCTGACCACCCGATGACCTCCCCGACGTCAATCTCTCTCCTCAGGGTCGTCTGTGCCCTTTCTTGGACGTCTCTTCCCAGTCCAACACCTGGTGGTTTTGGGACCCCGCGCGCAAGCGGATTGTTGAATCCGGTGATGCATTGCTCTTTGAGTTGGTCTTTCTTCGTGACCTCGGTTGTCTCTTGCCCTCTACCTCCCTTGTCTTGCTCTCTTGGCTCGAGGGGGATGAGAAGATTTAGGGAGAAACGTCAATCATCCTCATTGCGGACAAGAGAGATTGGAAAAGGAGATTTACACGGTTCTGCCTCCTGGATTCTCCGATGGTCGTGACAGATTTTGGTGACTTCGGAAGATCCTTTATGGCTTGAAACAGTCGTCACGGTGCTGGAAACAGGGGATCACATCCACACTTCATAGGGGTGACCACCAACAAAGCACTATTGATCCCTCTCTCTTTGCCACTCGTACATAAGCCCCTTTCATCACTATCAATGTCTATATGGATGAATTGCTGGTAGCGTCACCCAGTCAAGAGGCTGTAAGATCGGTTAAGACACTCCTATAGTTCACACAAAAGTTGAAGGACTTAGGACCGGCTCGTATCTTCTTGGGCATGGAGTTGGAATGAGTCCGCTCTCGCTGCGTACTCCACGTTAACCAGGCTGTCTACATTCACAGCCTTGGGGAGCGCTTTGCCTCCCTCCTTGAGACAGTGCCCACAGCGTCCATTCGCATGACCCCAGCAGGGCAGAGGCTATTGAAGACACAAGATGTGTCGAAGCTGGGGGGAGCCAGTCAACGTGATACATTACTTCCGTGTGATTGACTCTCTCATGTACTTGGCGAGGACGACTAGGGTAGACGTTGCCTTTGTTGTGA
Organism: Penium margaritaceum; assembly: GCA_023375785.1. Classification (NCBI taxonomy): domain Eukaryota; kingdom Viridiplantae; phylum Streptophyta; class Zygnematophyceae; order Desmidiales; family Peniaceae; genus Penium; species Penium margaritaceum. Next base: position 68,963 of record SZWC01004860.1, on the reverse strand, counting down.
AATTTCTTGCACAATTCTCATAGTTTCTGTGAGTACAACATTTGGAGGCTCCATTGCATGTCGTGAGATACGCCTTGTCCACTTCTCGTACCGGACTTTGCTATCGGACACAAACGTCAATCGTGGTCGATGGATACACAGACAGTGACCCATGATGCTCATGCTCATAGCCGCACTAGTTACATCTTCTCGTTGGTGGCACCACAGTGTCATGGAAGAGCGGTAAACAGGGTTATGTTTCTCGCAGCTCTAGTGAGGCTGATTATGTTGCACTTGGGGCAGGCACATGTGAGAGCATTTGGCTTTGTCACCTATTCTAGCAGCTGCATGCCTCTATTCGCTAAGTCACACTACGCTACGACAATCAAAGCACCAAGGCTTTTGCTGAGCACAATGACATGCACCACACTTGCACTAAACACATCAATGTTGAGCATCATCTTGTGTGGGAGAGAGTGGCTGCAGGTGATGGCTAGATCATCTGGGTTGACACTCCATAGTAGAGAGCTAACTCCCTTACAAAGGCACTTAGCAGCAATGTCTTCAAGGCTGCAGTCCATGTGGTTGGCTTGTTTTGTACTCGTGGTGCTCCCGGTTGAGTCCTTGTTCTTGTACATATTTGTGTACAGTTTTGTTGGTCATACCTTGTGACGAGTGTGCGTTGTGTGGTGTGTGCGTTGTGTGTTGGTTGTGGGTCATGACGTTGGTTCTGTGCCTCAGACACGTTGTGACCTCTGGCCTCGTTGCACACCTCACTCATCACTGATGCAGGTGACTGATCGAGAAGAGACTTTGCTGCCGGCGCGTTCACCGTCAATGAGAAGTGGGCGTGGTCCATGGGGACAATGGCAACACTAATGCTCTCACTGAATTGATGGTGGAATTGAATCTTGCTTAGCTGATGCTAGAGCTAGGTCATCCGGATTCATACCTCTGGTTGGTGCACTGTGATGTGAAGTGAGAAAAAAAAAAACAGGAGAAAACAGTGAAAGGAGGGGTGACAGGCTCGAGACCAAAGGCTGCCGCCTGGTGGAGGTGAGGACTCGAGCGAGAGCGAGCTCGCTGCTTGCTCGCTATTGTCCCTCTCCTGGACTGGCAGCACCTCACTGTTGCATGACTGACCTCTCTTGGTCCGACACTCGATGTGCTTACCATTTCTATGTCACCTTGCTCAAACCATGGGTCTTTTGCCCGCTCATGTCTCATTGCTTCCCTCACTACAACTGGTTCCCTACTCGTATCAGAGCGGGGAGACATGCATCCACATACTCTTGTGGTCGATGTTCTTTCCTTCATGTCGATATGCATGCCTAACTAGGAGTGACTGTGTTGAGCACCGGGTTGCTGATCCTTGGGGGCCACACTCACGGTTACACCAGATTGTGAGAAAACCACGATGGCAGTTTGCCGACCGGTTTGGTTCGACCCCGGGGTGGCGGTTGGACCCCACATCAAGTCATTCGCGTGGTTGGCCCGGTTGACCGGATGGTATGACCTCGCTCGCTTACGACTCTTTTCCTTATTGTCAAGTGTCACTAACTGCACACACAATTATTCTAATGCCTCATCTTTGACGCCGCTATGGCCTAGTGTGTTCTCTTGCATTTTAGGCGGCTTAAGCCAATAGTTAGCACCCTTTACTGGTATCGGAGCAGGAGGGAAAGTTTCCTCCTCTCTTTCGATCCGGGGCCTCACATGGTGCGGCGCAAGCATCATTCACAGTGGCATTCTTGTGACCACGACATCTTCACGCGCTCACACCACAACTCCATAGCTCCAATTTGTAGGAGCACTACGTCACCTCGGAGCTGAGGCACTCTAGTCTCAAAGCAGGGCAACCCTGCAGTTCATCAGTCACACAGACCCGCAGAATCGTAGAATTTCAGCCTGCAGCTCCGCATTCTCCGCAGCACCGCAGCTCTGCTGTTCTGCATTCTTCACTGTCCGCAGCTCCACAGCTCTGCAGCTCCCGGGGCCTTGCCTGACTTGGCCTCGAGGCACTCTTGCCCCGGCCTAATCAGTAGCTCCATAGCTCGCAACCTGCAACTCCACTTCTCACTCTGTACCTCTGTTGCTTCGCAGCTCCGCAGCCTCGCAGCTTCACAACTTTTCAGTCACATAGTCTTGCATCACTTGGCCTTGAGGCACTCTTTCCCCGGCCTTATTTGCAGCTCCATGGCCTGCAGCCCTCAGCTGACCACGCTCATGCAGACGTAGCCAAGTATGCCACCCGCTACCAGTCTGCTTCCGACAACTCACCAACCGTGCAGAACATGCCAGCCATGGCATCACCACAAGATCAGCATCCTCCTCAATTTCTTGTCGCCCACACGACTAGTCGGTAGAGTCGGCATGCTGCCCCTGGTGGGGCTACACCATGAGCACTGGTAGCACTAGCAGCATCCCTTAGATCTTCTGCTCCTCGTCGTGCTGCATCTCTAGCAGTCTTGGGTTCTGCGACAGCCTCCTCTGTATCCTTTGATGTTTTTTTCAGTTTTGGAAGCTGCCCTTGTCTCTTGTGTTACTGTCTCCTCAACTTTTGTTGCCATAGCATGTGTTGCATGTGTCCCTACCAACACCGCTACTGGTAGCGCCATTGACATTTACACTATTGCTACCGGCGATCAGGGACCTGTTGCAGCAGTCGTAGTCAACATTTCCACACAGGTTGCCGCCACAGGAGACTCAGTATTAGTAGCAGCAGCTGCAGCAGCCACTGCCCTCTCTAGTGTTGTCATCTCCATCCATTCCTCTACAACTCAAGTGACCTCTACAGCCTCATCATCAACACTTGGCCATAACATTTGTGTCCTTTTCATCTTTGCCACGGCAATCACCACCCTCCCTGGTGTAGCTCTGATCGGGATCACCTCTCTCATTGTCTCCACATCTTCTTTTGTAGCAGTTATCGCAGCGCCAGCAGCTGCTATGCTTCCACCCCTGTTTGCTTTACACCGCTGGTTTTGGTGAGCTTGGCACACTTGCCTCCTTCTCCCCTCTCTTTTCTTCTCTCTCTTTGTGGCCTTGGTTGAGGGTTCAAATCTATTGCTTTGCAGCACTACCTTGAGCGCCACACCCACCATACAGTCCAACGTCCACTCGGGCAGGGGAAACTCTGCCAATAACTCTCTGGCAGAGTTTTCTCTTGTTCATCATGCCTGTTGATGTTGATTAGTATGACACAGTGTAGGCAGAGCTGTTGCGAGAGCGCGCTGCCCTCCAAGCAACTCTCATAGCATGAAGCAATGTAAAGGAAAAACTGCGCAATGAACTGGCTGACAAGTGAACTGTTGCTGACCACATAGAAGACCTGGTCCTCAACCGCCTACAACCTACACTGCGCTCCACGTCCTCTACTTCCACTACTATTGTTATTGCTGCTACATTCTTTACTTCACCTGCCTCTGCATCTAAAGCCTCTGGCTCTCTCGCTTTTAACCCTCTCACCGTCGCCGCCACTGTTGGCGCAGCTGTCGCCAAGGTACTCACATTGCACCCACTCTGCAAACCTGACTTTGACTCAGCACAGCCTCATTTCACCTCTAACCTGATTTTTTTTTTGCTTCAGTACATGGGTACAAGGTGAACAGGTTTGGGAATACTACCACGAACCAAATCCCTCATCCAAACCTCCTTTGTTCCATCTGATGCTGAGTCTAAACATGCTTTCCGTGCTCTCATTCATGCTTGACCCAATGCTCGCACTGATGAGATCGGGTCCTATAACATTGAAAAAGCATGCCAGCTGATCCCATTGGTGCCTCCACCCTCATAAAGAGTCACACCACTGTCACAGGCCATGTCGAAGAGAGTGTCCTCAGTGTGCAGTTCAACATGCTTTTTTCATGCGTGTTGATGAGACTGGGATACCTATTGGGCCATCAGTCTTTGTCTGCTACGTGACCTTGGAGATACAACACCCGGACACTTCGCTGCAGTTCTCTCCATCATCAACGGCCTCATTCCCGAACTTTCCAAAATGTTTAGAGAGGTGAATGCTTCTCAGCTCGAGCGTCTTGCATCTGAGCCTGTCCCTGCTGACGCTCTGCTCGGCATTGGTATTCTGTGGGAGTTCATTACCCAATGGCTTACCGACTGGTGGAGTGCCTTGCAAAACAAACACATCCATCGTGTAGCAGTCGCAGCTGCTACCATCTCTCTTCTCAGCCAGGGGGGAGGAGGGGGTGGCCGTGGTCGAGGTAAGGGCAAGGGTGGGGAAAGCTCCAGTACTAGTGGTTTTTCCGACTGTGGGAAAGGAAAGGGATTTAGCAGCTCTTCTACCACGTCCTCTCTTAGCACCATCATGTACTGGAACTGTGGAGTTATAGGCCACTCTGTAGCAAAGTTTCAAGCACTGTCGAAAAACGACCATCTTGCGTCTGCAATGAGGACGCATTGGGCACGCTCCACCAGCAACTTTGGGAGCTCTTTCTGCGCCACCACCTCCATAGCTCCAGCCGGTTGTAGTCCGCTTGTGTCCATCGATGCTGCGGCCTACAGAACCGTTGCAGTACCACCTCCATCACCTTATCCCCGGGGGTGGCCCCTAGGCTATTTGGGGCCCCTCTACTATGGTCCTTCCTACGGTCTGTGATTTCCTATTGTGTGGGCCTCTCCCATCCATCCATCTCGTAGCCCCTCATCCAGTGTTGTCATCACACCTGACCTGCCTGAGGACGACCGCCGGTTGGATTCAATCCTCTCCCATGCCGTCCACCAGCGCCATCTCCGTGATCAAAGAAGTGAGAGCGGGTGTTCGGGGTCGGAGTCACTTGCGTGCGCTGTTCATGGGCCATTGTGTGATTTTGTGTCTGGTCACGTCCACGGGTGTCTCTTGGATCAAGGTGTGGCAGTCAGTCCTCTTGCCTCGTTGTCTCGCTACTTTTGGTTATTGTCTTCTGCCGCACGCAGCCGTTGCCGCAATCAGTTGTGACCCTACTACTGTTCGCGTCTCGGGTGGCTTCTGGATCCTCGAATTTGTAGCCCCATACCACATGACTTCATCTCGTTCTTTGCTTTTCTAGCTTGGTCGTGTTGGCCCTATCCGCTTTGTTTGCACTAGTTCCAACCAACTCCTTCATGTTCAGGGCGATGGGGTTGTGCGCTTTGTTGGACCCGAAGGGGAACTCTTCTCGCCAAATGTGCTGTGCGTTCCCTCTCTTGAGTTGAGTCGTCTCTTTGTCACGACACTCAATGACTAGGGCATGGAATTCTCCTCTAGCCACGGCATTGCCTCTGTTTCTCATAGCACTTATGGCCTCATCTTCCTATAGGGCCCCAGCTTTGATCGCCTATTCCGTGTTTCCTCCTTTTCCCCTGCCCCTGCCACTACTGCCAATTTTCACGTTGCTCGCTCCCTTCTCCGTGCACACACATAGCGATTGCATCGTCGCCTGTGCCTCATTCACACTGTCGCCATTGACAACATGCTTTGTCTGCTTCTTGCTGACGGTCTTGATGCTGTCATCTTTCCCTGTCCACATCCTACTAACTGTCTCAACTATGCTCAGGGAAAAATGCATCGGTCCCCATTCTCTTCATCTGAGTTGTGCACCTTTCATCCCCTTGATATTCCGCATGCAAATGTCATGGGGCCCCTTTCCCATGAGAATCTGGGGAGGGGGGGTTGGTCGCTATGTCCTCTGTCTCATTGAAGAATTTTCCACCATGCGCTGGGTCTTCATCTTCAAGCAAAAGAGTGATGTTTGATCCACCCTTGTGTCCTCGCTTTTCCAGGCTGAGCTGGCATGTGGTTGTCGTCTTCGTATCTTTTGCTATGATCATGTAAGGGAATTCATGGGACCGACTGCCCGTTATCCTACATCCCATGGAGTGTGTATGGAGCCCACGAATCCCTACACAACTCAGCAAAACGACTTCTCAAAACGTTGCAATAGGACCCTTGCTGACGGTGTCCATACCCTCCTCAACGAGTCTGACCTCTCTCCTCTCTTCTCCTTTGAGCCCATGTCCTATATGACTTGGATCTCGAACCGTGTGCTCCACGGTCCTCTTCCTCATCAGGTCACCCTTTTGAACATCGGTCTAGGCATCGTGCTGACCTATGTCTTGCCTACGTCTGGGGGTGTGTCACCGCTATCTGGCTTTGTGAGGTCCTTCAAGACGGGAATCTCAAGTCATGTGCATAGTTGTGTACCTTTCTTGGTGTCTCTGCCATGTCCAAAGTATTGCGCTTATGGGATGTTGGCCTGAGGGTGAGTGTGCACCCTGGAGGGTCCCTAGCAGTGGCTGGTTCACACCACCAACTGTTTTTGGAAAGACTGAAACTGTGGAGGCAACTGGTTCCAAGGATGGCAGAAAACTGGTCAGAGAGTGAGGCAATAGTTTTGGCCTGAATTGACTGGGAATGAACACTTGATCAAGGCTAAAAAGCAGTGGATTTTTATAGCCACTAATCTAAGCTTTCCAGAACGCCAAAGCATGCCAGGTTTGGAGCTTCCTAGCAGATTTTATGGCTTCTAGAGTGGCCCTTGGTAGGCTGTCCTTTTCCCACCTAGGAAGGCATCTCTTCCTTCCTCTAGAAGCTTCTGCCCCTTCCTAGATTCCTCAGCTTGCTTCTAGTAGGAGGGAAGGTATCCAGAAGACCAAGACAACTCTAGATGCCTTGTGGGACAAGTCACCCCTTCTAGAAGGTGTGCCACCTTCGTGGACCCTCACATGGCCTTCTAGAACGTTAAGGAGGAATTCTAGAGTTTTAGCTGGCTTCCTGGCATCTATTTTTCACCTCCCTTGAGACAGGGCAGAAATTGATCTTGTGGGACTTGAACCCGGGCCCTTGCCTCTAGAGGTGGACACCATTCACCACTAAGCCACTAAGGCTTGTCTTTTTGGTGTTCCTTTTTGGAGTCCCTCCTGCCATGGTGAGGAGCATCTCTCCAACAATCTCCCCCTTGCGCGTCACCCATGGCAGTTGTCCATGCTCAACATGCAACTCAAGAGTCTTTCTCCTCATGGGAGGCGAGCTCATATTTATTGCTCCCTCCCACTCAGCCCCATCTTTCTTGTGCGGTGCCTCCTTCAGGTTCCTCTTGCGTGAAGAAGACTTGTGCGAACCCAGTCCAAATTTCATTGTCGGCATCGTACCTCTTTGTCCTTCTTCGCACACGGATGCTCGTGCAGGGCTGTTGAGGCGGTTGTTCTTGTTGCTGTCCCCTTTCTGTGCCATTCTCTCCATGCGCCTGCTCCCCCTCTTTTGGAGACCTTGGAGACATTGGTCGACTCTCCGCCTCCACGTGCATCTCCTGTGCTTCGGATTCCTCATCCAAACTGGCCGGAATAAATTCTGCCACTCGCCCATCCCTTAGGCGATGCTCTCCGGTTGGTGGTGACACGAGGACGTCACCCTCATTCACGTTGTCCGACGTCTCCCCCTCAAGGAGTGGCAGCCATTCCCCCCTCTTGGTGAGCCCTGCCAGACGGCGGACAGCCCAAAACCTTGGCGTTGTCCGTTTTGCATGAAAACTGCACCATACCAAAACACGCACGCTGCAAAGGCAGTCGTGTGCTTAGTAACAGCTAGAAGTATAGCAGTGAGGAGCTACCTCAACCCAGGCAGCATCTACTCTAGTCCCCAATGCCAACAGTGCCAGAAAATCATGAAACTTGGACCCTAGGTATGACACGGTGCTACGAACGCAATAGTGAAGTCAAACAAGGCATTGGAAGAATGCAGGCAACATATGCACCGACAGTGCCTGGTGGCTGCACGACTACTGAGGAGGTCTATCAATGGGGGATTGTTGGTTTTTGTCTCACATCTCTCACAGGCCGTCCATGTTCTCTCTGCCCGTCCATATGCACTGCGCTTGTGAGATATGTGAGACAAAAACCAACAATCCCCCATCGATAGACCTCCTCAGCAGTCGTGCAGCCTCAACAGTGTTGCGCGCAATGTAGCCTTGCTTGTCACTACGCCAGGACACGGTCATTCTGCTAACAAGGAAGATCTAGCCGGTACGAGTCTTACTGTCTGGACTGTAGGCCTAGTCACTGTCGGTGAATCCCTTCACCAAAACGGACGACTGTCGACGGAATATGAGGCCTCGCCGTGGGGTAGAAACAACGTAGCGCAATGCTCAGATCGTGGCCTCAAAGTGGAGGTGACATGGCTCCTGAGAGAGCTCTACGAGGAGGTTGAGAGCGAACGCAATGTCTGGACGCGTCGTTGTCGTCAGGAANCTAAGCCCCAGGAGTTAGTCTTTGACTAGCACCTCGCGCGAAAGTGACCAAGTGTTAAGTGGACACAGTTGCTAGCAAGTGATTGCCTAGGAACTGCTCAGTGTGGAACCGTGATCCTGAGGGTGATATCTTCTCCTAGCTGAAATGCTAGGAGCGGACGGCAGGTGCTATTGTGTCGGCCCTGTTCTCTAGTCCGTTTGCCTCAGGCCGGTTGACACTCAGCAGTCGTGCAGCCTCAACAGTGTTGCGCGCAATGTAGCCTTGCTTGTCACTACGCCAGGACACGGTCATTCTGCTAACAAGGAAGATCTAGCCGGTACGAGTCTTACTGTCTGGATTGTAGGCCTAGTCACTGTCGGTGAATCCCTTCACCAAAACGGACTACTGTCGACGGAATATGAGGCCTCGCCGTGGGGTAGAAACAACGTAGCGCAATGCTCAGATCGTGGCCTCAAAGTGGAGGTGACATGGCTCCTGAGAGAGCTCTACGAGGAGGTTGAGAGCGAACGCAATGTCTGGACGCGTCGTTGTCGTCAGGAACATCAGTGACCTGATGACGCATAGGTACGTGGTCACGTCTACTGGCTCCCCTACCACGACTAGATGACAGCTCTTGAACATCGCCCGACCATCTTGCGACATGGGTGAGGATTCTCTCGGCATGAGGGGCATGTCCTCAACGAAGCGCCTAGACAAGGTCTAAACGTAGACGACCTGATGGACATGTAGGATTTCCACGAAGCGATCATGCTCAAGCTCCATGCCCAGAAAGACTCGTGCTGGCCAGAGCTCCTTCATCTCGTAGGCAGCATGCAGCACGTCCTTGACCTCCTAGATGGCAGCTGCATCCGGCGATGCGATGAGCAGGTCGTCGATATAGACCAGAAAAAGGACGAGGGTCTGACTTCACGGTCTGATGAACCGCGCGAGTTTGGTAGAGCTGTAAAGGAGGCCGCTGCTAAGAAGCATACGATTGATCTCCTGGTTCCAGTAGCGCGGTGACTACTTCAAGCCATGGAGGGTCTTTTGCAGCTTCCAGACCTTGCAGGAGCCATTGTCGAAGCTTGAAGGATGCACCGTGTACAGCTCCTCGCCCTCCAGTGAACCATGGAGAAAGGCGTTGCTCACATCCATCTGATGTAATTCCCACCCGTGCTCGATAACTAGACTGAACAACGCCCGACTGGTGGACAGCCGACCGACCGGGGCAAAGATCTGGTTATAGTCCATCCGAAGGACCTGAGAAAACCCTTTGGCTATGAGACGGGCCTCGTACTTGTCGAGGGACCCGTCTGGCTTCTACTTTTGCCAGAGAAACTATTTGGCATCGATGGCCTTACGGCACGGGGGGAGGTCGACCAGCTCTTAGACGTGATGTTGCCGAATGACGGCAAGCTCGTTGGCACATGCAGCCTCCCAGTAAGCAGCCTTGGGAGATGCCAGAGCCTCACATAGGATGGTTGGGTCCTCTGGTCGCTCCGCGGAGCGGACAGTGAGGGCATGCGCGTCTCGTGCCTCTCGTGGCATCCACCTGAGCGTGGCCGTAACGGCCTACCGGTGCTTCTGATGGAGCAAGGCATAGCCCAAAGCTGACCCTGGATGTTGGTCAGTGATGACTAATAGTGTAGCCAAGCGAAGTGCCTTGTTGTCGGCGGCCCCACTCTTGACCGTGGAAATGAGTCTGACATGAGGTGAGGAGCCTCGTGGGATGACAGGGGGTGATGGCGCAAGAGGACGTGAGGAGGCAGCCTGAGTGCTCACTGTCGGCCTGGCTCTAAGGCTCCCGTCCGGACCACGTGTGTAGCGCGCCGATACGGACGGGGTAGCCAGCCCTAAGGGGCCGAGGAACATGGACGGGGNCCCTGGTGGCATCCACGTGAGCGTGGCCGTAACGGCCTACCGGTGCTTCTGATGGAGCAAGGCATAGCCCAAAGCTGACCCTGGATGTTGGTCAGTGATGACTAATAGTGTAGCCAAGCGAAGTGCCTTGTTGTCGGCGGCCCCACTCTTGACCGTGGAAATGAGTCTGACATGAGGTGAGGAGCCTCGTGGGATGACAAGGGGTGGTGGCGCAAGAGAACGTGAGGAGGCAGCCTGAGTGCTCACTGTCGGCCTGGCTCTAAGGCTCCCGTCCGGACCACGTGTGTAGCGTGCCGATACGGACGGGGTAGCCAGCCCTAAGGGGCCGGGGAACATGGATGAGACAGCCGACCCTGAGGGGCTGGCGGACACTGACGGGCCAGCTGGCCCTGAGGAGCTGGCGGACACAGACGGGGAAGCTAGCCCTGTGGGGCTGGCGGGCACGGACGGGGCAGCCGGCTGTGATGGGCTGGTGTACATAGACGGGACAGCCAACCCCAAGGGGCTGGTGGACACGGACGGGACAACCGGCTCTGAGGGGCTGGCGGGCACGGATGGAGCAGCCGGCGCTGAGGGGCTGTCGGACACCGACGGGGCAGCCGGCTCCGAGGGGCTATTGGACACGGATGGGACAGCCGGCCGTGAGGGATTGGCAAACACGGACGGAGCAGCCTCCTCTAAGGGGCTGTCAGACACAAATGGGGTAGCTGACCCTCAGGGGCTGGTGGACACAGAAGGGGCAGCCGGAGTAGATGATGAAATGCGCAGACGCGGCTGGACGGAGGACGGACCCACCACTCCCCCATGCGACGGGAGGAAGATCTACGCGCCGGAGCAAACGAGGTTGTGGAGAAACATGTTTTCAAAGAAGAGGACATCCCGTGACTCGACGATGAAGTGTCGGGTGGGATCCCAGAAACACCATGGCTTCCACTGATACGAGACGCCAAGGAAGCTGTAAGGACAGCTGCAAGGCTTGAGCTTGCCACCCTGGTGTAGGGCAGGCAACCACACAATGGGGATGCAGCCCTAGACCCGGGCCACATGCAGGTCGGCTCGCTCTCCACACCACTGATGGGTATGGTGTGGACTGACGCGGAATGGGTCCGTGGGAAATCTGATTCCAGACTCACGTCATGTAGGTCATGACCTCGTAGTAGAAGCCGTAAGAGATTCCGGATTCGCCCCGCATGGTGCGGACGGCGTCGGCCATGGTGCGGTTCGAGCGCTCAAAGACGGCATTCTGGGCCAGCGTGTAAGGCACCGACGTCTCATGATGGACACCACGGGAGGCGAGGAAGAGTGTGGTCTCCCCAGAAACTCACCTCCGTGATTGAAACGGAAGCGGTGAAGGGAGTGACCACACTCGCGTTCAGCACAGACAAGCTAGTCCTGAATGGTGGGAGCAACGTCGCTTTTCTACCAAAGGTAGAAGACCCATCGATAGCGAGAGTCGTCATTTGTAAGTGTCAAGATGCAACGACCGTGCTCACCGAAAGACTCTGTCGGGAGGGGACCCATGACATAGAAATGGACCAAGGCGAGCAGGGTTGTCGCTTGAGAGGCAGAGAGGGGGTAGGTGGAACGGTGCATCTTCCCTCGAGCACAATCTATGCACTCAATGGGACACGGCAAAGGAAAGGAGGCTGGGTCAAGGCCCGTGGCTAGCTGCATGCTAAGCATGCTATCAGCAACGATAGAGGGGACATGACAGAGGTGGAGACACATGTGTTGCGGAGACAATGTGCCAGTAACAAATACGTGGTCGGTGTCGGTCGATGAGGAGGGGACAGAGGTAAAAGTGGACAGGCGCGGTACGTGCCACAAGTTGCCACTAGCGGCGGCATGCAAAACGACACGACCTGATGAACAAAACAAAACAGAGCCCACACCACACAAATGTAGAATGTCCATGCTCATGCGATCAAGGGCGGTGACAGACAGGAGGCTAGGCTCATGGCCAGGGACGAAGAGGATATTATTCATGAAGACATCACCAACCTGACCATGGAAACGAACGATGCAGACACCACAAACGGGTAACACTTGACCAGAACCCGTCTGAGCCCCGGTGACATCGGTAACAGGACCAACAACAATTAAGGCCTCACGCAAGGTCGTCATGTTATGGGTGGCCCCGAAGTCAATGATCCAGGTCTCTAACAGATGCTGGACTAGTGTGGCTAGGTCGCCGATAGACACATGGCAATGGGAGAGCGATGCTGACGCGGTGGACGAAGGTGCCAACCGAGACTGCCAGTCATCCAGCCAGGCAATGTCATCATGAAGAGGCGCAACAAAGGATGGTGTGGACGAAGAGATAGGACATGAAGGCAGCACAGACTACGCAACTCACACTTCTTTGGGGAGGGGAGCAAGGAAGACCGAGCTAAAGTGTGATGAACTACTCTAGCTGACGCTCGCGGGTAGAGGGTCCGACGGAGTAGACCGACTGTGGTGAAATGACACTGGAGTCTAAGAAGGAGGAGAGAGATACTGCTGGAGGCGTCAAGGACGGAGGAGGGGTTGCGGACGGCTACAGAAGATACTGTGGTGGAGCTGTCACGAGCAGCAAAGGTGCAGGAGGAGCAACAACGGTCACGGCAGTGGTTACAAGGCAACGCTTGCATTGACGACGCATGGTGGCGTTGACACAACCCTTGTCCCTCGGGAGAGGACACGTTTACCACCGGTATCCTGACTGGCCACAATTGTGGCAGACAAGGCTGGCGCCACCGGAGCGGCTAGACCGCTGCTCATGGCCCTTGCCCTTCTTGCCCCTGCACTTTTTCTTGCATAATGAGGTGGCGTCATAACACACCCCTGTTGTAGGGGCAGCAACGGCCACGAAGGTGACAGCAAGAGAGGTGGGGGACTCTGTGCAATGGATGTGTGACTCTTGACAAGCCTGTTTGATGCGGAGAAAGAGCTCGTGTGCCCGGGACATGAGGGTACCCCGGGCAGCCATCGTGTTAAGGACGTCCTTGGAGTAATGGAAGAAGACGTCAGAGAAGGGGTCGGTAACGCCGCGCTTGATGGTCAAGAGCATGGAGAGAGGGGGTGGACCGGCGTCTCCAAGACGGCGGAGGATGTCCTCTGCACGGTGCCAGTAGGAGGTGACCGTCTAAGTCTCCCCCATGCGAAAGGAGTTGAACTTCTGGATCAAGCGGTTGGTCTCGGCGTCACTGGATAGGCAATGAGAGCGCGTGAGTACGTGCCATGCTGCTGCCGGGTCAGGGAGAGCGCTAGTGGTGAGGTCGTCGAGGAAGGGCTCGAGGGTGAGACATGCAACGAGAGGGGCCACCGGGACGAGGGCACGCACGGTGCGACTAGCATCATGCATCTGGTCGGCTTGGGTGGAGTCGAAGGGGAGGGCATAGTAGGGCCAAAACTTTTCGTCTTCTGTCAACATGCAGAAGCTGAGCTCCCAACTCCGGAATTGCTCACCAAACTGAAGCGGTGGTGGCGGGGTTTTGATGTCCTTTGGCCTTCGACCGGCACCCAGAGTGGGACCTAAGACTGACGTCACCGTCTGCTATTGGCGCTGGGTGTGTTTTTGCGCCAGAACTGCGTGGCGTAGGAGATCGCAACGCTCACGTACCCATGTGGAACAAAAGGTACTTGTTGACATTGCTGTTGATGCTGCAGCAACTGCTTCTATGGCGGCGGCTGCTGATGCTACTACTGCAGCTCCTGCGGGGCAACAGTGGTGGCAGCTACAGTGCCGCTTGCTCTTGTGTTAGGATTGCGAGCTATTGGCGCAAAGCGGCGAGTGGATTTGTCGTGCCCGTATGACCTACGGCAGAACATGCAAGGTGTTGGTGTTGCTGTCGCTGCTACTACTACTATTGTTGTGACTTTTATTGCTGTTGTTGTTGCTATTGCTGATCTCCTCTTGCTACCGGTGCTGCCACGGCTACTGCTACTACTGCTGCTGCTGCTGTCGCAACGGCTGCTGCTATTGTTGCTGATGCTACCGCTCCTGGTGTTGTTGCTGCTATTGATGTTGTTGTCTTGGCTACTATTGCTACTGCTGATGGTTCTAAGACTAAGACTAAGACTACTGTTATTACTACTGCTAGTGCTGCTACTGTTGTAGCAGTTGCTCATGCTACTGCTCCTACTACGGTTGCTACTGTTGTCGCTCCTGGTGCTGTTGCAGCGGTGACAGCTGCTGTTGTTGCTCCTACAACTACTCTATTTGTTGTAGGAAGGGGGGTCCTCCAACAGAGGAGGACCCCTCTTTGTTCTCTTCAATGGTGTTTTGTCTCCCCTCCTTGTTCTCCCTCCCTTTTTAAAGTTGTGCTGTTGATGTCAGTAGTGACATCAGTAGTGACGTCAGCCAAGAATAACTAGCGTGAGCAATTGCTACTACGTTATCGACATAATTGTTCCTGTAGGTTTTTCTTTGTTTGTTGTCGTTGCTGACATCAATAGTTATGTAAGCAGTGACGTCAGTTGAGGATGGCCCATGTCACTAGAAACTGTTGCTAGAGCCACTACTGTGTCAACTGCAAGGCAATTGCTGCTATTATTGTAACTGCTGTTGTTGCCACTACTATTGCTGCCATCGCTGATGCTGCTACCTCTGCTGCCCCTACTACTACTGCTGCTGCTATCGATGGTCTGTTGCTGCAGCTGTTCCTACTGCTACTGGCACTGCTATTGCTGTTGCGGCTATTGGTGTAGCAGTAACTGCTACTACTGCTGCAATTGCTCCTACTGCTACTGCTATTGTGGGTGCTATTGTAGCAACAGCTGTTGCTATTGCTGCTGCTGCTACCTGCTACTACGGCTGTTGTGGGTGCTACAGCGACTGTGGTGGTGGCTGCAGCCGCTACATGGCCACCTCTGGGGTGAGGGATTTTTCTTGGTTCCCTTTTTTTCCTTCGTATGTCACAACAAGCTTGATGCTCGTCGTGAGCAACAAGCTGTGAGCAACGAGGTCTCTGCTCGCAGGTTGCCACTCGCAACTTGTTGCTTGCTGTGGACAGCGGCTGCAAGCAACTACAGTTGCTGTTGCTGCTGGCCGCAACTATAGCTACTGTTGCTGGCTGCTGCTCGCCGGTGCTGCTGATGTAGTCAAGTGCTGCTGATGCTTGCTGCTGTTGTTGTTGTAGCCAACTGGTGCTGCTATTGCTGCGAGCTGCTATTGCTTACTGCTGCTCTTGCTTGCTATTGCGAGCTGCTATTACTGCAAGTTGTCGCGGGCTGTTGCTGTTTTCGGCTACTATTGCTACACACAGCTGCTGCTGGCTGCTGTTGCCACTGCTCGTTGCTAGTGCAAGCTGCTATTGCTACAACAAGTTGCTTCTCCTGCTTGCCGTTGTTGCCAATCACTGCACCTGGTTGACGTCGCCACGGGCATCGTTACAAGCAGATGCCTGACGCGGCCTGCCGGTCACCTCCTCGCATCACGCGTGGGGGTCAGTGCTGTCGAAAAAAATCCGGCAGCATTTCCCTTGGCCTAGTGGCCATGGGAAAAATTCTGACACCGCCACCAGACGCGTCAATGCTGCCGGGAAAAATCCGGCAGCATTTCTCTTGCACTTGCGCGTATTGGGGTTCTTCCGGCGTAGTTAGGAACCTGTACGCCAGTTGTTTGTTGCTGCTGTTGCACTTTGGCTCTGATACCAAGCTTGAAACTTATATGAAGTGGAGCTTGGGGCAGTTGCGTTGCTGATGCAGTGTGCAGCCTTCCACGCTCGTTTCTTTGTCAGCTGTCCTCAGTCTGTCGCTCTAGAGTCTAAGTTTGAGTGCTCTGGGTTTGTTACTGAAGGATGGGCGTGCCAGTGTTAGCACCAGAAAGCAGCTGAAAACTGGAAGTGATTGATTAAGAAACAAGAATGAACAACAATGGGAGACCACTCCAAATTCTAGCTCCTCCCCAGCTCTGTAGAGCTTGTTACTCAGTTTCTAAGCCAATCACAAAATGGACCTATTTTCTGGCAGGCAGATTTTCTCGGTGAGCCCTGCCAGACGGTCGATAGCCCAAACCCCGGGCGTCGTCCGTTTTGCGTGAAAATTGGACCATGCCAAGATAAGCACACTACAAACGCATTCGTGCAGTCAGAATTGGCTAAAAATCAGGAGTGAGGAGTTATGGCTGCCTATACCCAGGCAGCATCTACACTAGTCCCCGGTGCCAACGGTGCCAGAAAATCATGAAACTTGGACCCTAGGCATGACACGACGCTGCGAACGCAACAGTGCAGTCAAGCACGGGACTGGATACATGTAGGCAGGATATGCAGCGACAGTGCCTGCCGGCGGAATGACTGCGGAGGAGGTGTGCCGATGGAGCTGAGTAAAAAGGAGGGAGAAGGCTCTAGCAAACTGCGTGTAGACCTCAACGTGCGTCGGCTCCAATGGACGGCACTCCATCAGTGTCGTGTCTTGCCGTCAGTAATCTGCACGCGGATGTACACAAGCCAGGAGGATACAACAAAGTTCATGTGAGAGGTGTAAGACATTGTCCAACATCGCTCCCTAGTGGTATCAGAGCATCGTAATGAGAGAGTGATTCACGTTCACCCTTGAACGCAAGATCCCGACTGTGAGAGAGGCAGCCATCCTCATTGCAACTAACCCCGCTGCCACTCTCTTTTCAGCAGCTGTGGTTAGGACTCTCCGTTTCTACACCCGGCCATCATACCCTAGGTCTTGGATTCCACGTGTGGCTGTACTGCTGAAATCGTAGGCATTGTCATTTGACAATGGATGCGGGTTTTGGCGTACCCACTTGACCTAGTCACCATTGGAGCTGCAGATTGCTCCAGCCGCTGTCTTCGGTCGCTGCCGCTATCCTTCTCAAGCACAACAGCAACTACAACAATAGCTGCTGTTGTGAAATCGGCCTGAGCTGCTGCCATAACAGCAACAGCACAGAAAACCGTCTTTCTCACAGTAGCAACTAAAGCTCAACATCTGCTCCAGTTGCTACATAGTCACGCCTTCGACAACCGCAGCCGCAGCACCAACAGCCGCAACGTCACCCGCATAAGCTGCCATTGTCGTCTCAACAGCCGAATCAACTACCGCTACGGCAGCCTCGGAATAGGAGCAGCAGCCATTGTACCTGTAGCCTTGGCACTAAGACCAACAGTTGTAGCAACTTAGGCAATTGCAGTAGCAATCGCAGACCCACGCTTTTGGCATCTAGAGCCATAGCACTAACAGCCACAACAGCAACTGCCTCAGTAGCTGCTATAGTTTCAGCAACCGCAACAACTGCTACTGCGTGAGCCTCAGAACAAGAGTAGTATCAGCTGCAGCTACGGCCATGGCAAGAGGAGCAGCAACTATAGCAGATGTAGACCCATTTCTTGCAGCAACAATCACATTTGCAGCAGCAACAGCCGCAGAAAACTTAGTAGCCACTATAATAGCAACATCGGAAAGAGCAGCAGCAGCCGCATTCACCATTCAACCTTGCACTTGCTGTTGCAACAGCAATAACACCCCATCACGTCCCAGCCACCTTGGTGGTAGAGAGCGTCACTATAGCGCACAACGAGCCTCCGCCTATAGCCCCCGTCGGGTCCTACTACGCAGAGCAAAGTGCAACTTGTCAGCAAGAACGTTGTCGTACAGCCAGTGGATATTCACCCATGTCCCTTGGCTCCTCTCCATCGCAACATGCTTCGGTAAGAATATCGTCTCACTCTCATTCGGACTCGGGACGGGACAATTACGTTGTTGTGGATGCTACTGCTGCCGACCTTCTGGCTGGTCTCTACAGACACGCCATCTCGCTGTTGTCTTCTATAGAACGGGTGGCCTCTCTTGCCATTGATGCTGCCGCAACATCAGTGGCGACCTTTGCAGCGGTGGCTAGGAAGTCACGTGCCCCTGCATCAGCCTTAGCGGGGCATGCCACCGAAGCATACACCGAGGCCATTATCGGCGTCGACCCTATCGCATCAGCTAGCACACAGGTTTGTGCTACCATAGCTGCCATCGCCTCCAACACAGCGACTGCTGAAACAATTGTAGCCACCGCCGCTGCATCCATTTTCACCTGTACAGCCTCCGAAGTCGTTTCAACTATGTCTACTTTATCAGCTGCCATCGGTCTAGTCACAACTTCTATCTCTGTTACTCCTGCCATCACCACCCTAGGTACAACGTCGGAAGCTGAGGCTCTTGCCTTGATGGCCTCACTGCTGCCACTGTGTCAGCCATCTCTGCTACCGCCGCTACTTCTATTCCAAACCCTCTTTCCTTTCTTCATTCTCTGGTAGCTTGAAGTTCACACATGGTGGCACTTGTTGTTCTATTTCTTGGCTGCTCTTATGCCTTCTGTTGTGTTTTCTTGCTGGACTTGAGATTGGGATCTGTCTTGTAGCACTCTTTACAAGTGCATAGGACACTACCCGTTTTTCCATGCCCACTGGGGCGGGAGAAACTTTGCCAAAATGTTTTTGGAAAAGCCTTTTGCTTGTCACCATGCCTGGTGACGATGAGTCTATCATCTTAGACCTCTAGCGCCAGCTTAAATGCGCTCTTGAGGCACAACGCGAGGTTCAGGATTGCCTCAAGATGCAAGAGGAAAATGGTACAACCTTTGCTGATGAAGTTGCTGCAATTGTCCTCAAGCGTGTGCTGGTAGCTTTTGTCTTTGATGCTTCTGGCTCCACTATTAGTACTGACCATGGTGCCTCGTCTGCTACTGCTACTACTGGCACCACTGCTGTTGCTAATGTTGTTGCAACCCCAGCCGTGTCTCCCCCTTCACCACGCCAGCATGAATTCTTCTCCCAGCCAGCTGCCTTGTCTCGCGACCTCGCCTTCTCTTTACAGGAGGTGCCCCTTAGTGCCTCGGCCTAGGGTGAGCGCCTCTGGGAGAATTACTTCCCTCTTGATCCCTCTGCCAACCCTCCTTTCATCCCACTCCCTGTTAAGGTTGCTTGTGCTATCCGCGCTCTCATCCCGGCCACTCTTGTTCATCTTGTGGATGACCTTGGCACGTTCAATGGCGATCTCTCTGTCAGTCATTCCGCTGACCCCATTGGCACTTGCCTCATACAACGTTGTTGCACGACTATCACCAGCTTGGGTACACAGAGTGTGCTAACTGTGCAGTTCAACACCCCCCTCATGCGTGCCGATGAAACCGATAACGCCTACTTGGCTCGCAGTCTCACGAAGGAGCTTGAGCTCCTTCGTGAGCTCAGTGACGTTGTACCTGGCCAGGTGTCCGTCGTTCATACCATGGTCAACATGCCTGTTTTGGAGCTTATCGATCTTCTTCGGAATGTCAAAGCCAATGAACTCCATAGCCTTGCCTCCGAGATTGTGCCCGCCAAGTCTCCCACACGAGTAGGCTTACTGTGGGAGTTCACTGCTGAGCACTTTGTTGCCTGGTGGATGAGCCTCTAGAACAAGTAGTTTCATAGCTTTGCTGTCACAGGTGTCGCGACGCTCAATACAGTCCCCTCACCTTCTTCATCCTCCATGACCACTATTTCATCCTCTTATTCCACATCCTCTATAGCGACTGTCCTTGACCTCCAGGATCGTGGTCGCGGCAAGGGCGAGGGCAAGGGTAAGGACAAAGAGAAGGTTGCCACCTCCTCTTCTTATGTCCTTGGTGCTATCATCTCTTGGAACTGAACGCTTGCACTGTGGATTTTCTCGTCAAACGTAACATCACGACGCCGCACAATCTGCTGCCTCCTAGGGTCAAAGAGTCGGTACGCCTTGCTTCCACTCTCATACCCAGGGAAAGTACACCTGTGGGTTCGTGGATGTAGCTTGCTCCGCCCTTCACGTGGCTGCACCACCGCATGTGTAATGCAACCAAACGTGCGGAGGTGATGCACTGCCGGCTTCCTCCCGCTCTACACCTCTTGTGACGTTTTCCACACCTTGCTCTCCTTGTCCTTCAATGGCTTGGTTGGTGTAAGGTTCATTATGTATGCCGGTGTCGATGCCGCCTCCGTCCAATACCGTTGTTGAAGGCCGGCGTCGCTCAACATGGATCCCACCATGTTAATGATTGTGCGATTCGCTCTCTCTGCGAGACCATTTTGCTGCGGGGAGTGTGGAGTTGTTTTTTGCCACTCAATCCCCTTACTCTTCATCCACCAAAGGCAGCTCGCATATTCATCGCCGTAATTGCTCCGGAACGTCTTCACCTTTACCAGTGTCTGCCGTTCCATATCTGCCACAAACTCTTGCATGCATGCAAGGACTTCGCTCTTCCGCTTCATGAGGTAGAGGTATAGTTTGCGGCTGTGGTCATCGATGAAGGTGAGGAAGTAGTGAGCTCCGCCAATGGAGCTCTCAAGTGGTTCACACATGTCAGTGTGTACCACTGCCAACTTTCTTGATGCATGCGTCCCCCCTTTGCCACAAACAGCTGTCACGTTGATTTGCCGATGACGCATGGCTCACACACGGTCTCCTTGGTCCTATCAAGGCCACTCATTTGGAGACCCTCCATCACCTCTCTCTTTCCCATCTCTTTCACCGTCGATGGAGAAACATGGCAAAGTTAGCTATGCCACAAGATCTAGGTCTCCTTCATCCTCCACTGCAAGATTGGCAGCGTTGGACCCTGCCTGGCTGCCGAGGATCTTTGTGTGTAGAAGGTACAAGCCGTCCTCTCTCTTGGCGCGCACATTAACCTCACCTTTGCCCTCCTTGCGGATGACGGCCTCCTTCTTCATGAAGAGCACCTTAAGTCCCTTGTCGGTAAGGCGGCTGACGAAGAGCAGGTTTGCCCCAATGTTGAGCATGTGGAGCACATCGTGGATTGCGCTCGTGACAGGTTTGCCATCCACAATGGACTCAATGCGGACGTTACCCTCACCGGCGGCCACCTCTGTTTTGCCGTTGACCACCGTCATGCGTCTTTGCGAGGCGCCGTAGGTGACAAAAGCCGCCCTATTGTATTGTGTGTGGCGGCCTGATCCGGAGTCAATGACGGCAACTCCCGGATCCTTTATGTCGGTGGAATTGTACGCCATGAGGACCTGCTCGTCTTTCTCCCCACCCCGCTGCAACCGGTCTGGCTTCTTCTTGGGGCAGTTGCGGGCATAGTGGCCCTCCTTGCTGCAGTTAAAGCACTCCCCCTTCTTGTCACCCTTCTTGGTGCCCTGTTTGGCACCCTTCCACTTGTTGCCTTGGCCTCCACAATGAGGATAAACTGTGTACGCAGAACTTGATGCCGTTGCACTCTCTCGACCGCCACGTCGCATCAACTCATTGCGCACGTACTCAGCAACCTTTGGGTACTTCAGCTCGTCAAAAGGCCAGCCACCAAGGACTGTGATCATGGGACTCCAATTGTCCGGCAAGGCTAGAAGGAGGATAATAGCTTGCAACTGAGAGTCAACCTCCCAACCAGTGGCCATGCACTCCGCAACGAGTGACTCAATCTACTGCATGATCTCCATGATGTTGTCACCTTCGTTGGCTCGGAGGGTGACGAGCCATTTGAAGATGAAGAGCTGATTGGCAAGGTTGCTTGACTGGTAGATGGAGCAGAGTTTTGACCATGCTTCTGCGGCCAGGGTGCATCCTTGGATGTGCCCAAGTTGTGGCCAACATAACTCGGACACATGAAGCGCAAACGCCTTTTTGTTGCGCTTCTTGTATGCCTCCTTCACCTCAGCCATTGCAGTCTTCGGTGAAGCAGTCTCATCACCCTTTACGAGCTCAAGCAGTCCCTTGTCGTCGAGGAAGACCTCAAACTGCCACCTCCACAAGACAAAGCCTGTCCCATCAAACTTAAGGACATTACGGCTGCTCTCTTCCTCGCTGGTCGCCATGTCTTGCTATTGGAAGCGTGAACTCAAGCTGGCTTGGAACCCGTTAGAGGCGTGGGCCCATAACACTTTGTTGGCCTGAGGGTAAGTGTGCACCCTGGAGGGTCCCTAGCAGTGGCAGGTTCACACCACCAACTGTTTTTGGAAAGACTCAAACTGTGGAGACAACTGGTTCCAAGGATGGCAGAAAACTGGTCAGAGAGTGAGGAAAAAGTTTTGGCATGAACTGACTGGGAATGAACACTTGATCAAGGCTCACAAGCAGTGGAATCGTACAGCCACTGATCTAAGCTTTCCAGAACACCAAAGCATGCCAGATTTGGAGCTTCCTAGCAGATTTTATGGCTTTTAGAGTGGCCCTTGGTTGCCTGTCCTTTTCCCACCTAGGAAGGTATCCCTTCTCTCCTCTAGAAGCTTCTGCCCCTTCCTAGATTCCTCAGCTTGCTTCTAGTAGGAGGGAAGGTATCCAAAAGACCAAGACAACTCTAGATGCCTTGTAGGACAAGTCACCCCTTCTAGAAGGTGTGCCACCTTCGTGGGCCCTCACCTGGCCTTCTAGAACGTCAAGGAGGAATTCTAGAGTTTGAGCTGGCTTCCTGGCATCTATTTTTCACCTCCCTTGAGGCAGGGTAGAAATTGATCTTGTGGGACTTGAACCTGGGCCCCTGCCTCTAGAGGTGGACACCATTAACCACTAAGCCACTAAGGCTTGTCTTTTTGGTGTTCCTTTTTGGAGTCACTCCTGCCATGGTGAGGAGCATCTCTCCAACATGAAACCCCAAATGTGTACGTGTTGGTGAGTCCTACAATGCTGTCTTCTTCAAGGATGCCTTTCCACTTGGCCTATCTCGTGTTACTCCAATCTTTTCCCTATCCTCGCTTTGTCAACTTGAGGGAGGTGGGTTTGTCTCCACCTCTGATCACACAAGATCCCCTCTTTCTCTTGCTGATGCTGTCCCTTCTCCCTCTAGTTCCTCTTGTTTCCCCTCTTCTCCAGTTGCTGACACTATTCACAGTGCACCTTCCAATTCCCCAACTAGGGCGTCACCGGAGCTGTCACCAACTCCTCCTTCCATGTCCTCTGAGTCCACATCCGCACCCCAAAAGGCTCGGACACAGCCCCTGCGCTGATGTCTCTTCACAGTCATCCACGCATGTCACTCCTGACTCACCTCTGGCACCTGCTCTGGAGACCTCAGCATTCGTTGGTATGAAAAAGCCCCCTCTAGTCTCTCAAGCCCCTCCAGTTGGGCCAGAACCATACACTTTCGAAGGATGACTTTGCTTCCTCCTGCAGCACTCTGCTCCTCAGCCCTCCCAGCCCTCTCAGCGCCGCACTCGTTCCAGTGTACGCTCCAGCTGGCTCTTCGACCAAACCTACTGGTCTAGATGCACTCGGACTTGCCGTCAGTGTTTTCCATCCTTATTCGGTTGTGGGGTGTGCCCTTGTAAACTATGAGTTCCATAATGCCCTTGAGGCCTCTGTCGATGGCTATGTCCCTGCCTGGTTTGCAGCGAGTGGGCTACCTTCACTTCCCCGACAGTCTAACAATGTTCGATAGGGTCGTGAGGCAATGGATGCTGACCTCTAGGAGAAAGCCATGTAGGATGAGCTCACCGCTCTCAAGGAACATAGGATCTTCAAACATGTCGATGTCCCAGCAGGTTGCAAGGCTGCTTCGGCCCACCGAGTTCTCCGGAGCAAGCTGAAACCTGTCAAAAAGATTGATAGGTACAAGGCTAGGCTCATTGCCAAGGAATTCTCTCGGGTTCCAGGCATTGAGTTTGATGAGACGTTCGCTCCATTTGGGTGGAACACCACCGCACATGCTCTTTTGAGCCTAGTTTCCTAGCATGACTGGGAACTAGAGAAAATGGATGTAAACAATGTGTTCTTGCACGGAGGACTGAATGAGGAGATCTACATGGTACAACCTCTTGGCTTGAATGATGGTAGAAACAAGGTCTGGCGGCCCTGTAAGACCCTGTACGGGCTCAAGGAGTCCCCCGCTGTTGGAACATGGAGATCTCCTTGACTCTTGAGCGTGGCGGCTACCGTCATAGCATCGTTGACTGAGCACTCTTTCTGAGGACACCCTTGGAGCCCTTTGTGGCCATTCTGGTCTGTGTGGATGACATACTCTTTGCTTTGTCCAGTCGTGCAGTTGTGCATTCATTGAAGTCTTTCCTGCATTCCACATAAAAGATGAAGGACTTGGGTCCAGCTCGAGTGTTTTTTGGTATGGAAATTGAACGTGACCAGGCTGCCTACATGCGCATCATGATGGGGCGCTTTGCCTCCTTGTTGACTGACACCCTCACAGCGTCCACACCAATTAATCCAGCAGGTCAGTGCCTGCTGAAGTTGCTTGACACGTCCTAGGTGGAAGAGCTCATCAACGTCACCGACTACCTCAGTGTGACCGGGTCCTTGATGTACCTTGCCACCATCACCCGAGCGGATGTGGCCTTCTTGGTCAAATTCCTGGCTTAGTTCTCCGAGCAGCCTCATCAGAGGAACCTCAAGACAGCGTTGCGTGTCCTTTGCTATGTACTGCCCACGACATGTGTGGGACTGTGCTATGTGGTCATTGACGGATGTACTAACAGTCACTGGGCTCATGACACAAATTTCCGTAGTAACACTGGCTACATCTTTCTTGTTGGTGGGAATGTTATCTCTTGGAAGAGTGAAAAATAGGGATGTGTTGCACGCAGCTAAAGTGAGGCAGAGTACGTAGCGCTTGGTGCAGGTACGTTTGAAAGTGTGTGGCTGTCCTCCCTGCTGTAGCAACATCGTATGTCCATCTGATGCATCACTCCATGATGTGAAAATCAAAGCGCCAAGGCAATTGCTGAGAATGATGGCATGCATCACTCATGCACTTAGCACATAAAAATTGAGAATCACTTTGTATGCAAGTGTATTGCGGCTGGAAAAATTCAGGTTATCTGGGTCGACGCTCGTCAGGATTGTGCATAAACTTTTACCAAAGATCTTGGCGGTGGGATGTTCAAGGCTGCTATTTATGCTGTTGGTCTACATGCTCCTGGTTGATGTGCATACTCCTCATCAGTTGCTGTTGTTGGTGTGGCTTTGTACTGCCTTGCTCTCAGTGGTGTGCGGGGTGTTCGTCTGTGGGTCATGGAGGAGTATTGGTTATGCTTGTATGACATGCAAGTGACCTCCTGACTCCACCCAAATACACACACCATCATTACAGGTGATAAACTGACATGAAACTTAAGGCGCACACATGGTGGACTGAGCATCGGTGGCGTCTCAGCCGGGTGCAAGATTGCCGCAAGCTCCATTGTCTCTAGATGTGCCTGAGAGTAAAATTGCTGGTTTCATCATGTTGTGATTAGCATTGACTAATCTTGTATAGGAGAGTCACACGTAGGGAGACATGCATCCACATACGCTAGTGGTCAATGGAGTTTTCTTCATGTCGGTAGGTATGCCTAGCCAGGAGTGACTGTGTTGAGCACGGGGTTGTTGATCCTACGAGGCCACACTCACGGTTATATTGGAGTGTGAGAAAACCACAGCGGTAAATTGCCGACCGGTTTGGTTTAACCCTGGGATGAAGGCCGGGCCCCACATAGAGCCGCTCGCGTGGGTAGCCCAGTTGACCAGATACTATGACCTCGCTTACTTGTGACTCTCGTCCTTGTTTTCAACTCATGCTAACTGCACACACAAGGAATCTAGCGTCTTGGCTGTGACACCACCATGGCCTAGTATGTTCTCTTGCATACTAGGTGGCTTAAGCAGATAGTTAGTACTCCCTACAAAAGAATCAACATTGAAAAGCTTGGCCGACATGGTGGCCAGAAAGTCATCATCTTGAGAAACTGCTTCGAAGCTTCCTAGCTTTGCTGCCGCTGATGTGACACACTAGAAAGAAAGTAGGTACAAGAAACAACAAGGGATAGGCTAGTGAAATGCTCAAAATCTCATAAGATCCAACAACTTAGTAATGCAAAGAGGGATGACAACTGACAAGTGCAAAGCATAAAGACATCCCGCGGCCCACAGCGGGTGATGAACGAGGCAGTGTCAGTTTATTATAGAACCTGCCTAAATCCAGTGTTTTGGCAATAACTCCATGCACAGTAATCCTAACACAACACCGTATGAACCTAGGGGTGCAGAATCTTGAGCTGGACACTAGACTTGAAACATGTACAGGTCTTGCATCGATCGGTGGATACACAGTGCAAACCTTGCATTTTGTATAAAGAGAAAGTCCACCGAGAACACTCTAAGGCCTGCAGAAAAGCTGCAGAGCACCCCAGAAAGCACCCATGGCGATGTGGCAGTTGTATGACAGCTGCTGGTGGGTGGAGCTACCAAAACTTGGGACTCTGGTGCAATTTGGGTTCTCATCAGGGATCTGCACAAGCATGGACACGACAGTGTGGTCACAGTGAGTTGTACGTACCAACTTAAGACTCACATCACAACTCTCCCCTGTGACACGATGGTACACATGTCCATACACGTGGAAACCTGACACAAGGACGCAAAGAGACATTCAACCATCCACACTCATACAACCCACTCTCAGCTACTCTCAGGTAAGGGGTGAAGTCTGACAGATCAAATAGCCACCATGAACGTTTCGTGTGCCCGTGCCTTGATCAGAATGTTAGCCCGCTGCACATCTGTGCAGACCTAGATGACGGAGACCACTCGTCGCTCCACAAGATCACGCTTAGAATGACGGTAATCAGCAATGTGCCTTGTGCATGCATAAAACACTTCAGATTTCTCTGCAATGGCGAGGGAATTTCATTTGACACAAGTCAAACTGATGCAAGACATAGACTGACACAACTCACGCAACAGACGCTGCAGCCACATTGCCTCGACAGCCCGAGCCCCAAGCAGAACATACTCAACATCGGATCAGCTATGTGAAATGCACCCCTGCTTGCCGCTGCGTCATGCCACAATGGTGCCACCGAGAAGGAACACATAGCCTATCCAAATGCTCACAAGAAGGTCCACATCCAGTCACTTTGTGTATAGGCATCGACAACCATAGAACATTATCATTGGAAGTAGATTCGGAGGTGCGGTGTGGAGATCGCGAAGGACCCCCAAACGCAAGAAAGACGGAGATCAATACAATGGCCAAATCATAGCTCGTACGTTGTGACATGGTCCGGAAGAGGACCACGCACTAGGTGTTTCCAGACCCACGTCATGTAGGAGAAGCCCTAAAATGGAAACGACTGTGGAAGACCGCACTCAGACTGCATTACATTGACCACATCCTTCATGGTGTGGTTCCAATGCTCAGACACATTGTTCTGTTGTGGTGTAGTGGGAGTGGAGAGCTGGTGAAAGACACCATGCTGAGAAACATAGGCATCTCGCTTAAGGTCTCATCACCACAATCAGTGCAGAAGGTGTGACGAGACTGGCGCTGAGCAATCACTAGCAACAAGTGAACATCCAGGGCGGCATCACTCTTATGATGGAGGCTGTAGATGCACCACAACCATGTGAAGTCATCTATCAGGGTGAGAACATACCGACCCATAAGGGACTCTATTGGAAAAGGATCGAGGAGGTTCTAGTGGACCAAATCTAGTGTACGTAGTACCTGAGAGGTGGAGTCAGGGTAAGAGCAGCGATGCATCTTATCCCTGGTACAAAAAGGCAATCGGTCTTGGGTGGCTTGTTGAAAGAAGCCGCGTCATGATTGAGAGCTGGCTGAATTCGAATGAGTTTGGCCGAAGTGTCTGAGCTCACATGGTAGAGGGGGCAATACAACAAGCGTTGGTGCTTAAGGGAGAGATCACGAGTGACAAACACATACATTGAAAAGGGATTGGGGAAGAAGCATAAGGGGTACAACATGACACACAATGTAGCTCATCAACAATGGAGGCACAAAGAACAATGGTATGGGTGTCCAAAGTAGTCACTATGGGAGAGTCAGCAGAGCTCAACAACGAGGCCATCCTGGTGCATGCAATAATAGAGAGCAGGCCCACCTCAAGAGCGGGGACAAAGAGAACATCCTAAATGAACAAGAAGCTAGAAGGAATGCCAAACCACAACTCTAACTCCTTGGACAGGCAAGGATCGTTCAGATCCTGTGCGAACTGACCGAATGGATGGAATGGGATCGAGTACAACGTAATCACTACGACAAAAATTCATGTAATGTGTGGCACCGGATTCAATGACCCACGTGTCATTCGGCTCGTCGCCAGTCATTGAAAGCGAACCACATGCCGAAGAACACTTTGTCACAGCTGCAGAGGACTCAGGATAACAACAAATAGCATGGACTCACGAGTCGTCAGTTGAAACTGTCATGTCCATCCTCAGCACAAGCAGAGTGAGATCCCCCACAAGCATGGTCACGGGCAACCGACAATAGAACAATTTGTCTAGGAACCACCCGGCTATGACAACACACTCGCACCTGCGTGAGTACAAAGCATGAGTAGTTGATGAAGCTTTGCGATCGTGTGGTCCAGAGGGTCTCGACCAGTGCAAAGATCAGGTAAAGGGGCTGCATTTTCTACAATGGTCACAGCGTAACCCGTCCATTTGTCACAGAAGGACATTCGATGCGCGTGTGCCGCTTGGAGGGTGTGCATGATCCTAGGCTAATCAAGGGAGGTATGGTTAATCACCCCAAAAAAATACAGTCACGGATGAGTGTATTTTTTGGGGGCCGAAGTCGAACCAGGGTTTTGCCGGTGGAACCGGCAAATCCCTCCTGCAAGCTTGCAAAGACCAGCGAGAGGTTCTCGTTGTGAAAAAAAAAAAGAGAATTTGCTAGGCCCCTCTACCGCGGGGCCCGACAGGTGCCCGGGCAAGGGAAGAAAAAACCCTTGTTGAAAGTAGGGGGTTTGTTGAGGGTTTCGGGGGCTTTGGAGGATGCGGCACAAGCTGTGATAGAAGAAAGGACATCTGCCGGGCCCCACTACCACGGGGCCTGGCAGGTGCCCGAGCACGTACAAAAAAAAAGACAAATCCCCCAGTGTAACTAGGGGGCTTGTCGGATATTGGGGGGTTTGCCAGATGCGGTGCTCGCGGTGATAGAAGAAAGGGGACCTGCTGAGCCCCACTGCCGCGGACCCCGACAAGTGCCCGGGCAGGTGAAAAAAATAGCCCAAACCCCTTGTTTCAATAGAGGGTTTGCATCAGGTTTTGTTGCTGAGAACGCTTGATGGAGAAATCGAGCGTAGTCGGCCATTTCTCTTATGACATCGACGACGCCTATGTCAGAAGCGAGCGACTACGGCCTCGAAGTCAGCGAGGTTGGACTTCGAGGGCAAAATTGATGCGTTGTATCCAAACGGGTCATCTTGCCATGTACACTCAAGGTCGAGTGTTTTTTCCAACCCGATTGACCATAATAGAATCAAGGGGTTGCTCACACTAAGTGTAGCAAAGAGCGCCTCCACAATTGTAATAATGGGCATAACTTCCACAACCACTGCTTGTCGGCTACTGCTACTACTACTACTATCCCTTGTTGTGTCTCTTTTCTTCCGTTCTTTTTTTTACGGCCGCTGCAATACCCTTGGTCTGGGTATTCGGGATGGATGAGGAGGAGGAAGCAGTGGAGGTGGGAATAGGAAAATGGGACAAGGGCGTAGGAGGGGTCATAGTCACAGCTGTAACAAGTGAACTTTGGTGATGGGCAGTAGCATCCTCATGAGCCGATGTCGCCTAGAGAAAGTAGCGATGAGCACAAGGAAGTAGTTACAGTGATTTTGGTACAGAGCTTCACGTGGTCCAAGTGTGTCCATATCATGGTGACGTCAAGTGTCTATAGCTCTGTCTTGCCACCAGTCCCAAGGCGCCTGTAAAGGCGTATGGCATGCCTCCAGTAGTCTGTTATGAGCTCTATGTGACCATGGCGGAGGGAGTGGAACTCTCGCAGACAAGTCGCCATCGTGGCATGGATCTCCATAGTGAGCAATGTCAGGGCAGTCCTGACGCATTTGTGCTCTATATTCGGTTCCGGCCTCATCCAGAAAAGAGCAAAAGTCAACGACAGTCTCCCACTGAATGGCGTAGAGAAGACCATGCATTCCTCTCGCTGCTACCTGGATTTGGTGAGCATCGTGGGTCTGGTGCTAGCTATGGTGGTAGGGCCAGATGCCCTCATAGTTGGCCCGCACATTAAACAGGGTATCAAAGCAATTGAAGCCCTTGTCGCTATCATAAGAGGGTGGAGGTTTCTCACAGTCTTTTGGTCGCTCCTCAATGGAGAGGGCGCCCTCACGCTTGGGGGATGATGGGCGAGGTGCAGGGAGATCACCTGTGAGAGAAACACCAAAAAAAGTGAACAGTATTCAACGTGGCTTATCACGACGGTGAAAAGGTGGCGGGGTGAGGGGTCGTGACCCGAGATGCAACTCAGGAATACACTCCTCAAGGATGCATATTTCACTCTCACGTGTGCCATCCCTAATCTCCTCCCCATTCCAAGTTTCAACCTGTGATGAGGGGTGGTGAGGCCGCAGTGCTGCATAGGACGTACAATACTGAACGAATGGTGCAGCTCCAGCAGGTACTCCTACTGACACAAAAGGCTTTGAGGCCCCTGAACAACACCTCAGTAACTCCGCAATCTCATGTAGCGAGTTGGTCTAATGCTATTGCTTGCGACACATCTTATCCTACATCTGATGAAGGTTGTCGATCA
Source organism: Penium margaritaceum (assembly GCA_023375785.1). Lineage (NCBI taxonomy): Eukaryota > Viridiplantae > Streptophyta > Zygnematophyceae > Desmidiales > Peniaceae > Penium > Penium margaritaceum. Next base: position 38,440 of record SZWC01004860.1, on the reverse strand, counting down.
CGAGTGACTGTGACCATTAACTCATGATACCCAAGGAGGAGGAAGAGGAGGGGTTTCCTAGCCCGTTGCCGTTGTCACGGACCGAGGCCATGAGTGCCGTTGAGTATAGGTCCAAACGTCAAACTGGTCCAATCAGGGAAACCGATAGCAATTCTCGAGGAGTTGAAATGCTTACAAAAACAATGTATTGACCCAAAAAATGCTGACGTCCTCCCTGCTGCTGATGCCGTTAGCACCCCATGTTTTACGCTAGTCTATTTGACATTAGCGTTCTTTTACGCTGACATGTTTTTGGAAAACAGTTTCCCCCTTTGTTTTGGAGTCATGCACACTCTGACTGATAAAGGAAAAGGGAGGGGGGTCTTGTCACCATTTGCACGGCTGTGCAGGCGTTGTGCAACCATACGACTTCTAAGCAACTATATAGCAAAGCTGCTACGCAACTGTGCTATAGAGCTTTTACGCTGCACAACACAGTAACCGTGCTTATTTCTACAACACACTACTGTTCTTGTAGCCACCACCGCTGTTCCTCTTGCTGCGTTCTTGGAGCTGTTGTACCTATTACAAAGCTACTTCTGTTGCTACTGCTTCTGAAGCTACAGAAGCTGTGATGTTGTTGCTATTATCGCGCTATTGCTGCTATTGCGGTCGCTCTGCTATTGCTTTCCGTGGATAGTGCTGTTGTTGCTATTGCTTGCTACTATTACCGCTGCTCAGTGCCACGTCCCGTGCATGCTAGTGCCGCTCGTAGCCACTGTCGCAATCTTCTCCTATGAGCTGCCTCTTTTTTTGTATGTCACGGGTCATACCCAGACAAGCTAGTGCTACTACCCGATGCTGCCGCTGCCGCTCTGTGTGGCTACTAAAGCTTTTCTTTGTCACTGCTGTTGCTGCTGCTGTTGCGGTGGCGGTAACTTCCGCCACCACAGGTGGATTTGTCGTCCACTCTAGCAGTCGTGCTGTGATGATGCTGTTGTTAACATTGGGAGACTGCTATAGACATCTGCTGCGACCCGTCCAAGGATAGGGCAGTTGCGGAGACTGTCACCAATGTTTTCGGTGCTTCATTTATGCGGCACAACTGGGCGAGAAAGGTCTCCCTCTTCTGATACCATGAGGAACTCATTGGAAGCTTCTTTATCTTACTACCACTGATGTTGCGACATTATCAAGCCCATTGACGCACTAGCAAGCAAGCAGGTTCAAGGCAAAGTCTCACACGCTGCAATAGCTGGAATGCAAAGGTTTGAGAACTGACAAGGACGTAGCATAACTACTTGCTGCGGCGCACGTTGTTTAATGCATGCAACATTGTGAATTTGTCTTGAAACCGGCTTAAAACACCTGTTTTGGCTATAAGTCTGTGTGCGTTCATCCAGATGCAACACCGTCTGAACATAAAGATGCATAATCTCGAGCCGGACACCACGTCTGGTGACATGCACATGCCCGGCATTCATCAATGGACACATGATGCAAAACATCCAAATCGGGCTCAAGATTAATTCCACAAAGAAAACTTGAACGACATCAGCAAAAGTGCAGAGCACCCTAGCAAGCACCCGGGAAGGTGTGGCAGCTGTTTGGTAGCTGCTGGTGGAGGGAGCCACCGCTGGTCGATGCTCCAGCGTGAGAATTGTCCGCATCACATATCTGCACCAGCATGAAAACGACCGAGAGGTCACAAGAAGCTGTACAGGTGGATGGGGGTGACTCACATCACACCACTTCCATTGCATACTATGTGATGTGGTTGGTCAAAACAAATTTGCTTGTGGTGTAGCAACACAGTCACAATGTTTCGATTGTTGTAGTGACTTGCAAGTGGAAATCAATGAATGAGCCTGTTCACTACTCCAGGCATGGACAACAGTTCGCAAAATGTTTACAATGGTGGTGTTGAAGTTCGTTAGCCACTCACAACTCTATGCCCTCTTGCCTCCCACACCTTGTACACACATGTACAGATGAAGTGACAATGGCCCTACCTGGGAAGAATCAGGCCAACCTGTTCTGACTGGAGCCCCTGACGCCTTCACGCCGCTGTTGGATCCAGGAGGACCCAGTGGTACACATGTGGCTATTGCATTATTGTTTTTCTATGACTATGTGATGAGGTCGATGGTAGGGCTCGTACATTCTCACTGCAGTGCCCTTCCTCATGTTCTATTGTCATGAGTGCTTTGGGGGAGCTGCTTATTGCCCGGGTGCTGATCCTTACAGGGCCACCGTGCCGGTCTTGACCGAGCACTGGTCAGTAGCCGCCCTCGGAATGTTCCGAGTGGTCGGGCTCGACCCCCGGGTGGCGGAACTAGCTCAACCATGCGTAATGCTTGGTGTGGGTGCATGCTCACCGGTGTGCCTCTTACCTCGCTCGCTCCCCTCACTCACATTTGTCTCCATGTAACTTGCAAGTGTTCTAATGCAAGTATTGGCTGCATCCATGGCGTATCTCTCACTTCGTGACTCTCTCCCACTCCGCCTCATTTAACGCACCCAAGAAGCTTCCCAGTAACTACTGGTATCGGAGCGAGTAGGGGCATCCCCCTGTGACGCATACGTCCTGGACCTATGAGTTCGGCACCGAGGGTCTCTCGGCAACCTTCACAGTGCTCCAAGTGCCGCAACACCTGATCGGGCCCGCCGTCTCTTCGGCTAGCCCATCCCTCCATCTCCGCATGGTAGTCTCGCCACCCCTGCACCATCGTGCACACACAGTTCTTGCCCGGCACAAGTCACCATTCTCCCCGCAACGCAATCTCGCTCTGCCCGCCTCTGTTGGGACTCCGGGACTGGGTTCTCTCAACCCCATCTCGCGTGCTCCACTTTTGGCTCACCAGCAGGTGACACTCGCCCGTCTTGTGGCGTGACCTCGAGGACTGTGCACACTCCGCACCCTCTGAACTGTAGCAGTCTTGCCCCAGTCGTCGACCGCAGTAGCGGCAGACGTTGTTTGTCCTCCAGCTACCCCACCTCTTTGACGGTTGCATCTCCATTGCAGCCGTAATGGCAACTTCGTCCCTCACGCTTCCTTGGCATTGCCCTTCTTACAGGGTAGAGGTACGGTGTACTTGTTTTCAGACCTCACCGTGCATTGCGACCTTTCACACTCTTCACCTTGTACCGTTCTACCTACTTCTCACCGCAGTTTTTTTCTCCCTGTACCTCACGGAGTCCTGCTCCCTTGCATCACACAACGCTCACGCAGCCGAGCCTTGGCTTGACGTGTGGTGCACTCTGTGTGCCTCTCTTGGCTGCACCAGCAGCCCTAATCGTTGTTCACGTTGGCTGATGACAACGACACCCCTTGGTGGGTGCGCATGCTGGACCATTCGTATTGGCAAGAGGACGTTGACGTTGTAGCCAAGCGCGAACTGGAGGAGATTGATCGCCAGGTCTACACCCCATATGATCATCCGCCGTCACCACGACTGTCACCAAGGATGCAACCTCCTTGCAGCTCTCAGCCCACTGAACCAGCAGCTACTCCTACTCCTACTCCTCCTCCTACAGCAGCAGGATCCACCGAGACATCGACGGCATTTGAGGGGCCTAGTGTGGTCCCCGTTCTTCCCGTCCTCACCGACTCCAGTGGGTTAGCAGGCACTGTCCTTGGCGCAGCTACTCGTGCCGCGGCTACTTTTGCAGCTACGGCCAGGGCCTGGCATGCACCTACACAGACGGCCGTTGGCCGTGCAGCTCAAGTATATGCACACAGTGTAGCTTCTCTCACTCAGCTTGCAGCTGCCGCCGCAAACATGGTCACCCAGATCACAGCAGCAGTAGCATCTATTGCCACAACAACCTCCACTATAGCAGACGCCACCTCCAGCGATGTTGGATCCATTGGGGCATCAACCACCGCAGCAATGCGGACGCCTACTGGTGCTCCACGTGACATTACACCACACATCACCACCGGTGTTCTGGTGGTATCAGCTTCAGCTGCAGTGGCCGGAGCCATTGCTACGGGGCTCCTCCGCCTCACCATTTCAGTTGCAGGATAGGTGGCGATCTTGTTCTCATCAGTCGCAGCGTTGTCCCGCCGCTCTTCACTCTTCTTCCGCGCCACTAGCTCAGCGAGCACTGCATCTCACGATGTCACATTGCACTCTCGTGCACTCTCCACACCCTGTCACTCCACTTGCAATCTAGGTTCCGTCGTCTCATCATGCTTGGGCCAGAGGAAACTATAGAGGCTCTCCAGGCCACTCTTAGTGAAGCGCAAGCAGAGCGTCACAAAGCTGAGGATGAGCTCCATCAGGGACGGGATGCACAGCATGAGCTAGCGGCCATAGTGGCCACATTAGTCATCGAGCATCTTCGTGCCGTTGCAGGCTTAGCTGCAGTCCTTCCTACTACAGAGTCCGGCTCGGCAGATTCGTCTGTTCCTCCTAGTGACGGTGTTGCCAACTCCTCTTCCCCTTCTTTCTCAGCAGCAGCCTTTGCACGTGTTTTGCTCCCAGCTCAGCATAAAGACTTCGAGACGCCACCACCACAGTTCACTACTAAACTCACCTTCACATCCTGGGAGACGCGTTTCAGCGCATGGGCCCAGGGTGAGCTACCTTGGGAGTATGACTCCCCTGCCAAGCCACCATTTGTAGCGCACCCAGCGAAGGCGGCTCGCGCTGTTCAAGCCCTGATCAATGAAGGACTAGAGAATCTCCTTGATGATATCGGTACGTACAACGCAGACCCTTCCCGCGGCACCCCTGCTGATCCCGTCATTGCCTATGCTCTCATTCGCCGCCGCAAAACAGTGACTCGGCACGGTGCCTAGAGTGCCCTTACCGTCCAACTCAACACCCTACAGATGCAAACAGACAAGACAACGGATGAGTACTGGGCACGTAGTCTGTGTTTGCTGCGAGATCTTGGTAGGGCCGCCCCCGGTCCCTAGCTGTGGTCTGCCATCGTTGCTGGCCTCATTCTTGAGCTGTCTGACGTGTATCTTCACGTCTCTCACGCAGAACTCAAGCGACTTGCCTCTGCACCTGTTCCTGCTGATTCCCCACCCGGGATCGGCCACCTTTTTTACTTCACTGCCTTGCGTCTCACCGACTGGTGGAACGCCTTGGAGAACAAGCGCATGCATCACACTACTCTCGTCCATGTCACTACTTCCCTTTCTTCCTCCTCTTCCGCAACCTCTTCCACCTCCCCCTCTTCTCTGGCTGCAGCGCACTCTACTCAGGGTGCTTCTCGGGGAGGGGGTGGTGGTTCCGGCCGTGGTGGGAGCCGTGGGCGCAGAGGACGTGGGGGTGGTCGCGGTGGCAAGGACTCCGCCCCCACTGCTGCTGAAGTCACTTGTTGGAACTGTGGCGCCTCTGGCCACTCTGCGCCAGAACTTCCTACCCCCCGTGATGATGCGCGCCTGGCCTCGTCATGCGCGCTCATTGGGCCCACACAGGTGTCTCCGCCTCCTCCGCCTCTACTGTCATGACAGTCGTGCCTCCTCTGCCTCTACTGTCGTGACAGTCGCGTCTTCCTCATCCTCTTCCACTGCCTCAGCCCTATCCACTACGCTTGTCCCCCTCCAACCACCACCTCCTACTAACAGCCCTTGGGACTGGATTCCTCCTCCATCTGGCCCTCCGTACTACGGGCCTCCACCCTCTCATTACTCCGTGCCCCATTGGGCTCATGATGACGGGAACATTTCCGACCGCTCGTCCAACCATTCCTCGGAGCGCTCTTGAGATCGTCGTGCCGAGGAGCGTACCCTTGAGCATCGGCTGGTAGAGCTGCTTCACCTTCGCTCTCAAGGAGGTGAACGTGTGAGTGGCCAGTCGCGTGTGTCTGTCTGTGATTCTGATGTCACTCTCCATGGTGCCCCCTCTGGTAGTGTCCAGGGGCACTGGCATGATGATCGTGCCTAGATTGAGGACTGGCAATTTCATACGTTCCCCACTCGTCATGGTTGTTCATCCTCCCTCTCTGCCCGTGGCAGTGTCGCTATTTGTCTTGTCCTTCCGTCCACTCGTGCCTCGTCTGGCCTCTAGATCATTGACTCCGGGGCCACACATCACATGACCTCCTGGTGCTCCTCCTTTGTGTCCCTTGGACCCGATCAGTTTGTTCATTCTGTACACACTGGCTCAGGCTAACTTCGCCCTATTCAAGGTGTTTGTGTTGTTCGCTTTGTTGGTCCTGGTGGCACTGTTTACGTCCTTGACGTGTTGTACATGCCTGACCTAGAGGTCAGTCTTCTCTTCGTGACCTCCCTTGACGACGAGGGCATGGACTTCTCGTCCAGTTGTGGCCTCGCCTCTATCTCTCTCCGCACTTCTGGCCGCGTTGTTCTTCTCGGTGTGCACTATGAACGCCCATTCCGTGTCCCGCTTGCGTTGCACTCGTCTTCCGCTGCTTTTGCTTTCATTCATGTCACTCCGTCCTTGTCCCTTGAGCATGCTGATCTCCTGTATTGTCGCCTCTACCACATCCACGCTACTGCCATCCAACGCCTTCTTTGCCTTTGGCCCGCCCACGGCCTTGACCCGGCCACGTTTGCTCCACCCTGCACGTCCACCTGTCTAGACTGTGCTAGTGGCAAAACACATTGTTCCCCTTTGTCCGACTCTGAGTCCACTACCTCACACCCTCGGGACCTCGTCCACGCTGACGTCATGGGTCCATTGCCCCTCCTTGGCGGCCTTGGCCGTTACGTCCTGTGCTTGACTAATGACTTCTCTCGCTACCGTTGGGTCTTTGCCCTTCGCCACAAAAGTGTCGTCACCGATGTCCTCGAGTCATGGCTCCCGCATGCAGAGCGTGCCTGTCTCCAACCCTTGCGCGTGTTTCGCAACGACCGCGGTGGTGAGTTCTCTGGTCCCACCTCTCGCTTCCTTGAGCCGCGTGGTGTTTGGCCTGAACCCTTTGCGCCTTACACCCCACAGCAGAATGGTGTCTCCTAACACTGGAACCGCACCCTCGCTGATGCTGTTCGCTCCCTCCTCTCTGCCTCCGGGCAATCCCCTCTCTTTGCCTTTGAGGCCATGTCCTACATGACTTGGGTCTGGAACCGTGTCCCTCATGGCCCCCTTTCCCACTCTGTCACTCCCTTTGAACGTTGGACTGGTCGGCGTGCTAACCTCCGCCTTGCTCGCGTCTGGGGTTGTCTTGTCTCTGAATGGGTCCCCACAGACCAATGGGAAGGTAAGCTGTCTCCTCATGGTCGCCTTTGTGTCTTTATGGGCATCGCTCCATTCTCCAAAGCGTGGCGCTTCTGGGATCCCTCCCGGTAAAGTGTCGTTGAGTCTTGTGATGCTCTTTTCTTTGAACACTTGTTTGAGCGTGACTCTTCCCCCTTTGGTGGGTCCCTCTCTCCGCCCTTTCGAGATGGGGGTGATCCTTTGCCCTTTTTGGGCCTCCTGTTCTCCTCTCTGGGCATCCCTTGACACCCTCTATCTCCTCGTCGACAGAGCGGAGTCCCCCTTTGCCCTCGTCTCCCTCATTGTCTTCCTCTCCCTTAGCGTCCACCGCTCATTTCGACTCACCTCCTCCCAGTCGGTCTCCTGAATCTTATGATTCTGTGACTCTCAAGCCCTCTACTCCCTCACCCGCTGCCTCGTCCTCTCCCCCTACACCTGGTGCCACGTCCGCCCCGCCTCCTATTCTCTCAAAGCCGTCTCACCCTGTTGATTCTCCACCTCAGTCTGTGCAACCGCTTCCTCCTGCTCCTTCTTCCTCCGTGCGTGTTTCGTCCATCCCACCAGTCTCACCCTACGCTCGTGGTGGACGCTACGGGCACTTCCCTCGCAGTCTCACCCCGATGTCTCAGGTGACCCTGGTCTCCGTGCCCTTGGTCTTGCTACCTCTGCCCTGTCTACAACGGCGTATATGATGCACCCCAGCACCACGCTTGGCTACTCTCTTATTGAGCAGGGGTTCTACTAAGCTCTATCCTCATCTGTAGTTGGGTATGTTGCATTATGCTTTGGTGCCGCTGGGCTCCCTCCTCTTCCTCCCAAACCTCTGATTGTGCAGGCCGCTCGCACGCCCTCAGACTCCTCGTTGTGGGAACAGGCTATGAAGGCAGAGCTCGAAGCACTGTCTGAGCACGGTGTGTACAAACTTGTCGACCTCTCACCGGGTCGCAAGGTAGTTGCCGCCAAATGGGTGTACAGTCGCAAGCTGAATCTTGACAACTCAGTTGAACGGTACAAGAATCGTCTCACTACAAAAGGATTCTCTCAGATTCCCGGTGTTGATTTTGACGAGACCTTTGCCCCAGTTGGTCGCTGCACCACGGCCAGGGCTTTGCTGAGCCTGGTCGCTCAGCGTGACTGGGAGCTTGACCAGATGGATGTCAACAATGCCTTTCTCCATGGCAAGTTGGACAAGGAGATCTATATGGTGCAACCACCCAGCTTCTTCGGTTGAATGAACCGGTTATGGCGCCTGCTCAAGGCCCTTTATGGTCTGAAACAGTCCCCACGTTGCTAGAACCAAGAGATCACATCTACCCTTGAAAAGGGCGGGTACAGAAGGAGCGTTGTGGATCCCGCATTGTTCCTCTGAGCCCCCACCAAGCCACTTGTCGCCGTTCTTGTCTACGTGGACGATCTCCTCATAGCCTCTCCTGACGTCGCATATGTTGCGACTACCAAGACCTTGCTGCAGGCGGCATGCAAGATGAAGAATTTTGGTCCAGCTTGTGTCTTTCTCGGTATGGAGTTTGAGAGTGACCATGGACGTCNAAGGCCCTTTATGGTCTGAAACAGTCCCCACGTTGCTAGAACCAAGAGATCACATCTACCCTTGAAAAGGGTGGGTACAGAAGGATCGCTGTGGATCCCGCATTGTTCTTCTGTGCCCCCACCAAGCCACTTGTCGCCGTTCTTGTCTACGTGGACGATCTCCTCATAGCCTCTCCTGACGTCGCATCTGTTGCGACTACCAAGACCTTGCTGCAGGCGGCATGCAAGATGAAGAATTTTGGTCCAGCTTGTGTCTTTCTCGGTATGGAGTTTGAGAGTGACCATGGACGTCGCACCTTGCACGTCCATTTGGCTGCATATGTGCGCATAATGGGGGAGCGCTTCGCCCCGCTCCTTGCATCAGTCCCCACTGCTTCCACTCCTATTAAACCCAGTGGTCAATCCTTGCTGAAGTCCCTGGAGCTGTCCAAACTGAGGGAGACTGTCAATGTGACCGATTACCTTCTTGTCATTGGCTCCTTGATGTACCTCGCCTCGACCACGCGCGCTGATGTGGCGTTTGCTGTGAACTTCTGGTCACAGTTCTCCCAGTGCCCCCGCGAGCGTCATCTCGAGGCAGCATTGTCGGTAGTGCGTTATGCCTTCTCCACTCCTCATGTTGGATTGTACTTTCGTGCGCAGCCCTCACTCGTGGTGGACGGCTTCATAGACAGTGACTGTGCGCATGATTCTGATGCCCGCAGTCGGATAGGATACATTTTCATGGTCGGTGGCACTGCAGTTTCCTAAAAAAGTGGCAAACAGGGGTGTGTTGCACGCAACATTGCTGAGGCTGAGTATGTTGCTCTTCGTGCAGGCACGTGTGAGGCTGTTTGGCTTTGTCGTCTGATGCAACAATTGCGTGTACCCATCCATTGCATCACTCTGCGCTGCGACAATCAAAGCACAAAGGTCAGTATTGAAAATATTGGCATGCATCATTCATGCACCAAACACATCAATCCATTTTGTTCGTGAGTGCATTGCTGCTGGTATCGTGCAGGTTGCTTGGTTGGACACACGTTCTCAGAGAGCTGATTTTCTCACTAAGGCCCTGAGTTGTAACGTCTTCAGAAGTGCTGTCCACTCCGTTGGTCTCATTTGTCTGCATCATCGAGGTTGATTGGCTATGGTGCATCTCTATCACCTCTCGTGATCCCCTCTTGTTGTTTTCTCGTGTGTGTGGGTTAGTTGCCTGCGAGTCATGGGGGAGTGTTGAAGTTTGTTGGCCACTCACAACTCTATGCCCTCTTGCCTCCCACACCTTGTACACACATGTACAAATTAAGTGACAATGGCCAGGCCAACTTGTTCTGACTGGAGCCCTTGACACCTTCACGTCGCTGCTGGATCCAGGAGGGCCTACTGGCACACATGTGACTGCTGCATGATTGTTTTTCTATGACTCTGTGATGCGGTCAATGGTAAGGCTCGTACATTCTCACTGCCGTGCCCTTCCTCGTGTTCTCTTGTCATGAGTGCTTTGGGAGAGCTGCTTATTGCCCGGGTGCTGATCCTTAGGGGGCCACCGTGCCGGTCTTGACCGAGCACTGGTGAGTAGCCGCCCTCGGAATATTCCGAGTGGTCGGGCTCGACCCCAGGGTGGCGGCACTAGCTCAACCATGTGTGATGCTTGGTACGGGTGCATGCTCACCGGTGTGCCTCTTACCTCGCTCGCTCCCCTCACTCACATTTATCTCCATGTAACTTGCAAGTGTTCTAATGCAAGTATTGGCTACATCCATGGCGTGTCTCTCACGTTGTGGCTCTCTCCCACTCCGCCTCATTTGACACACCCAAGAGGCTTCCCAATAACTACAGGTGGCATGAACCACACAAGATGTAGAAAAGCTCGGAGCCTGGAAAAACTATCGAACAGGCGGATGACATCTTCATCTCTACTCTGAATTGAGACTGACATGTGCCCCATCAAGTCTCAAAATGAATTCCCTGACTTCAAAGTTCAGAAGCGCAAGGCGAGACTGAGAATCTCAAGTCACCCCAAATTCATGCCCAGGCTGATCTCTACCTTGAAGTTTGATTCCAGACCCCATCTTGACTTTGTCCTGCCTTGTTCAGTCATCCGCAATGTGTAGTTAGTGGGTTCACAAAATGTCTACATGCGTGATTCCAGGTTGTTAGGGGGAAACTCATGGGATAAGATTGCAGGACAGACAACTTCAACACTATGAAGTCAAAACATGGATCAGGGCAAATGAACAAGAAGCAGAGAGGGAGAAAGACACGATGCTGCTCAGGTTTGCCGGGAATGCCTGCCGGCGAATTTCCGCAGCTCCACCAAGGCTGCCTCGTAGAGGTCTTCGTCCAAGCCGTCCATCCCTCGTGCAAACCGTGCGATGAGGACAGGCTGCAAAATGAAGAGCGGGGAATGCGGCACATCATGGGCGTGTCCGACAAGCATTCACACATGCCACAGAAATCACACATGCGACAGAAATCGCACATGCGACAGAAATCACACATGCGACAGAAATCACACATGCGACAGAAATCACACATGCGACAGAAATCACACATGCGACAGAAATCACACATGCGACAGAAATCACACATGCCACAGAAATCACACATGCGACAGAAATCGCACATGCGACAGAAATCACACATGCGACAGAAATCACACTTGCGACAGAAATCACACATGCGACAGAAATCACACATTCGACAGAAATCACACATGCGACAGAAATCACACATGCCACAGAAATCACACATGCGACAGAAATCACACATGCGACAGAAATCACACATGCCACAGAAATCACACATGCCACAGAAATCACACATGCGACAGAAATCACACATGCCACAGAAATCACACATGCGACAGAAATCACACATGCGACAGAAATCACACATGCCACAGAAATCACACATGCCACAGAAATCACACATGCCACAGAAATCACACATGCGACAGAAATCACACATGCCACAGAAATCACACATGCCACAGAAATCACACATGCGACAGAAATCACACATGCGACAGAAATCACACATTCGACAGAAATCACACATGCCACAGAAATCACACATGCGACAGAAATAACACATGCCACAGAAATCACACATGCCACAGAAATCACACATGCCACAGAAATCACGCATGCGACAGAAATCACACATGCGACAGAAATCACACATGCGGGATCTGAGCAGTTCAATGACAACCGCCTTGCTCAAAAGCCTTCAGAGGCTCTCGCTAAATCCTTTGCACATCCCTTTCATCCATTGTGCATAATGTGCATCAAACACCGGCTCGGAACCGGGAACTGGATACATTCATACGGTGGTGAATGATGCACTGTGAAGCAATGATTAATGGAAAACTTGAATCCCCCCCCCCTCCCCCCCACCCTGTTGAAAGAGTGGAGACAAAAGAGGTGTACGCCGCAGTGGGAGCACCACGGCATACTGCAGCACATCGCCCTGCCCCCAGCCCTGCTCCCCCCCACCCCCCCCCCCTAAGGCTGCACACGAATCCTTGGATTCGTGAATCTGTTTCACGAATCCCGAATCCGGATCCGGATTCACGAATCCGGATCCAGGGTCGGGTCTCATTCGGGGATTCGGGAATCCACCAACGAATCCTAGAATCGACACAGGGTGAGGGGGGCTGGAGAAAAAAATGGAGCTGGTCCCTTTCACATCCGACTGTTGAGCGAGGATGCCTATGAATTCAACTTCCTAAGTTTCGAAACCTCGGAAGCTGATGGTTGCACTCACTTGTGGAAATCGTGCATGTGCCACGTCAACGGCCTGACACATGCACAAAGTTGGCGACAAATGATTCGCCACTCACTCGCACGTTTTCCACGNCCGCCTCGCCCTGCCCCACCCCGCCCCGCCCTGCCCCGCCCCGCCTGGTCCGGCCCCACCCAGCTGTGTCCCGCGCCGCTTCGCCCGGCCCCGTCGCGCACCACACCGCACCGCACGAAACCACACCACACAACCTGTGTCAACAGCAACAGTTGTGGCTCAGTAACTGGTGGCTGAAGTGGTGGTGGTTTGCTGGAATAGTTGACAGTGGACACAAACATCGGCAGTTGTGAACGAGGTGGCAGTAGTGGAGGCTGCCGAAGAGAAGGAAGATGACAGCCATGGCGGTTGTGGGAATGGTGGTGGTGTGAATGGTGGTGGTGGGAATGGTGGTGGTGGGAATGGTGGTGGTGCGAATGGCGGTGGTGGGAATGGCGGTGGTGGGAATGGTGGTGGTGGGAATGGTGGTGGTGGGAATGGTGGTGGTGCGAATGGCGGTGGTGGGAATGGCGGTGGTGGGAATGGTGGTGGTGGGAATGGTGGTGGTGGGAATGGTGGTGGTGGGAATGGTGGTGGTGGGAATGGTGGTGGTGGGAATGGTGGCAACACCAGCAATGTTGGCAATGGCGATGATGACCGCGACGACGAGGACAGCGGCAGCAGCAATTGCTACAAGAAGAAGAATGAAAAGGATGAGGACGAGGGCGGCGACGATGATGACTGCAACAACAGCGCCAACCATGACGACGACGAGGAGGACAACCACGATGATGGTGAAGATGGCGACGACAACGATGGCGATGACGACGGCGGCGGCTGCAGTGGCAGTGGCAGGGCCGACAACGATGGCGACGGCAACAGAGACGACGATGACGATGACAACAATGACGGTGACGGCGATGATGACGACAATGATGACGACATTGTTTGCAGAAAAGGCGACAGCGAAGACTGCAGCGACAGAGACAACGGCGTCGGCGACAGCAACGTCAGAGATGATAGAAACAGAAAAAGGGACGATCAAGATAACGACGACGACAAAGATAATGGTTGCGGTGGTGGTGGTGAGGGGAATGATGTCAGCGCGAGCAGCAGCACGGATTGCTTCAACTACAACAACATTTTTCATGGCAGTAACGGCGATAACGATGATCTTGCTGATGGCAGCAATGACAACGATGATTGCATTGGCGGCTGTAGCAGCAAAGGTGATAGCGATAACGGCGACGACGCCGACGACGATGATGATGATGATGATGATGATGATGATGATGATGATGATGATGATGATGATGATGATGATGATGATGATGATGATGATGATGATGATGATGGTAT